>BMAO01022595.1:0-25465 GCA_019973975.1 Trichonephila clavata
ATCATCAACTACCACCCAATATCGCCAATGCACTAATCGTTTGTCATATTAACGTAGTCATAGAAAAAAAATCTAAAATGAATAGAAATAAGTAATCGGCAAGCAAAAAAAAAAAAGATTAAAGCCGAAGAACATTAAAAATATAAATTGAAAAGATAATTCTTCATTCACTTAAAAATTAGTGATTGCTTAAAAATTTCTAAAATCGAGGAATGATAAAAAAAAGTTTATTTCTTGTTAAGTGAAAAACTTCTTAAGGCTCAACCAAAATGTTTCAAATTTCGGATCTATTTTTTTTAGTATGAATTAATCTTACTAAAATCTATTAGTGGCTATCTGCGGCGGATTTTTAACAGTGATCTTCTATTAGAAGAGCAGATATTTTCAACTCCTCATTGCCCACACTAAAACAGAAAAGATTTGAGGCAGCTTTCCGTGCAACGGGTTCCCTTTCAATATTCTGCTTGATTAATTAAATGTTAAGACGAACCGAAAAATATTAAAAAATTTATAAATGACTGGATAAGAATGTAATACTCAAAAAAAAAAAAAAAAAGAAAGACCAATTTACGCCATTCATGTTTTATTCTTCGCGGAAGCCAATAGAAGACAATGAATAATTTGAACAAAATTTTATAATTAAAGCTTTATATATTTAGGTGCGATAACAAATTGTGTTAACGAAATTGGAAAAAATTATTGTTTTATCCTGTCTTTATATGTATATATATATATATATATATTTGCTTTTGGTTCAATAAATGTTTTTAGATGATATTAGAATCCGCATGAATTTTACTTTACTATTTTACATATTTTGCATCAAAATATTTCAGAGGGTACTTAAAACGTTAATTGGATTTTGAACATCCATCCATCATTTTAAAAGTATGTATTTTTCTGTTAAATGTAATTCAGACGAATAATTGCTTTGACTTCTAATGTTTACATATGCTTCCATAGCAATGAATAGAATATAATCAAATTACAATGATGTATTATTGTTGGATTCATAAGCGAAGAACTGAATTAAAGGAACTCAGAACAATTACGAAAACAACAGATGTACACACATTTACATTAATATTTGAATGTTCTTAATAACCAGGATAAGAATAATCCATTTTAAACGCAAAATGTACTATAAAAAGTTAAAATAAATTTTTAGATCACAAAAGTTTTAAAAAATACGAAGACCTCATAAAAATTCAATTTTAGTTTCTATAATTTAAATAAGCTATTAGTAATAATGAACATTTTACTAATATTTTCTTTTGTGTTTATTTACAACGTGGAAAATACGCAGAACTTGATGTCAGTGCGTTTCAATGTGCTGTATTACAACAGAGGTTAAAATGAAGAAGCAATTATAAATTAGGTTATCTATATATTATTTATGATTTCAAGTAGAAAAGAAATAAATAAATTACCCTTTTAAGCAACAAATGAATTATTAATAATATTTTTAAAGTACAGAATTAATTTCTCTCCCTGTACCTTACAAATAGCTTGTTAAATTCTATGTTGATTTGTAACAAATGTATACATAAGCTTGCTATAGAATATAAGTTTTACTTTAAAGCAATACAGAATTTATATATTCCTGTTTAATATTTATTCTTTTTCGAATAGTAAAGATAAAAATATATCCACACCATTCATCTCCTCTGACTGCAATTCGATTCTAGACTTGCCCCTATAAGTTAATAATTCGGTACTTCCTTTTCCTAAAGAAAATAATTTTAGTATACGATGTTATTATCGACCACATCTGGAGACTGTGTCAACTAATCTATTGTTTTAATGTTTTAAAATAACTGAACTTTTTAAATATAGAGAGAGAAGATTAAAAGAATTTATCATAATGATGTTTACAACAAAAAACAAGACAACTTCAATGAATAACAACCAAAAAATTTAGCCAATTAAGTGTAATTGAAAAATTCAAAAAATATCTTTTCCCAAAGAATCATCCAACTGAAGTACGAGACAATATCAGAGAGCATATAGCTTTCCTGAAAATTCTGTAATAAATGAATATTTGTTATTGTTCAGACTCCTGTATTTGGTTGGTATTAAAGCGGTAGATAACGCCGTACGCAAAAAGAAAAGTAATTCAGAACGTAAAGCAAAATATGTAAGAGAAAGTTTAGTTAGTTGTTGGGAAAGATGTTTGAAATATTTTGTTTCAGCATTATGTACTCCAGGAATTTTATCGTAGTTTTGCAGCTGATGTTCACAATGGACAGTAAAATGGATTGTTTACGTGTTTTCCAATCGATTTTGTTCACCGTTATTTACACGTTAGTTACCGGAAGCGACGAGTAATGTTACAGATATCCAAAGACATGGTTGCATTTATAGGCAATTGCCAAATTGTAACTTTAAGGAAAAGAAACATCTTTTAACAGGACTTTTTATTTTTGTACTAATTAATCTAATTATTCGATTCATATTGTTCTTTGGCATATCAAAAAACAGTGAGATGTTTCGGAATAAGTTCTACCAGTTATTTTGGGAAACAGATGATCATCCTATAAGTTATTTTTTAGTTTCTTTCCTCCTATTTGTTGAAACGATCACTTACATCATAGCAATCATTACTTTATCCATCTTTGTAACTTATTATAGTCTAGCTTGCAGCTGCATTCGTATGTTTTTAAGTGTTTACTAATTCAAATACATGGATTCGGTTCATCTAATGAATTTAAAAAGTTGCATCTCAATTATGAAGACATCATGAAAAAGTTAAATGACATGGATTCCAAATTTCATTCCTGGCTTTCGTGACAATCCTGATCACCACATCTGGTTTGTTTTGGGATGTTTACAGAATAACATTCCATAAAAATGAAACTACTGGATATTTGCTCTTCACACTTTCTGGAATATCTTACCTGGTTCTTCTATTACAGTTGATGATTTCAGGTTCTGCTTCAAACGAGCAGGCAAATATTGTTAAAATCCACATACAGTGTTTACCACCTAAAACTGTGGAAAATCAGGACCAAATGAGTTCCTTTAAGAAGACATTGTTACAAGACAATGGCCTGACTTTATGGAAGATATATGTTATGGATAGATCTCTTGTGTGATCGGCATATTTGGTACGCTTTTAACTTACGGAATAAGGCTTGGCACTTTAGGAAAAACTAGTTAAGATCAGTGGCGTAGCTAGGTATCCAAAGGCCCTGGTGTAGTAAAAAAGTGAGAGCCTATTTTGGTTGGATTTTATCAAGTAAAATATATGAATATTTTAAGTTTACAGAGTTTACAATTTTTATTTACTATCTTTTCTTTTAGGCGTTCATAAATATCTTCTCTTTTATGTCGTTCTCATTTTTTTATACATGATTTTTTTTTATAATTTATTCAATACAATTCGTATGTATTCGAGTATTTGCTGCCGTTAAAAGAAAGCAGAAACGTAATGCTACGCTACAAAACATCGTTAGGAACTGTTTATTGGGAGGATCGAACTCATACCCACCAGAGGGCTTTGAGCAAGGGTGGCGAACCTTTATGGATCAACGTGCATTTTGTTATAACGAAAATTTATTGAGGTATAGATGTGGCATCAAATAATTTTGACTGGTGACTATTGGGAAAATAATCAAACTAATTACACTAACAACTCCAGACTCTTTATTTACTACGGAAAACTACATTTTGTACTTTATAGTAGTAAATCTTTTCATTATACGTGTAATTCAAATTAAAGTGACATTAGTGTGTGTGGTTTCATTCAGATTAGATGAAAAATATATAACTTATATTAGGATTGTAAGATGTTACTTTTAGCAGAATGCATTCTGAATTGGAGCCATCTGCCAAGCGGTTTCTAAGTGTCTTTAATGTTATTCGTCTCTGAAAATAATGACTCACAGGTGTAGATAGATGAAAATATGGTTAAAATAGCGTGGTACAGCTTTAAACTGTTAAATATATCTGAAAACGAATTCCAAGTTTCCAAAATTTCATGACTAGCATTTTTACTTATGCTTGATATGCTTGTTAATATTTCTCTTTCAATCGATTCTAACTTTCTCCGTTTTTCAACAAAGTTTTGAATCCATATTGAAATAGGCTGAAAATCAATCAGTTGCATTTCAAGTTTTTTAATGTTCAACCAATCGAATTGGCACAAGCTCAGTTTTTTAAATGAAGTCACATCAGGGTACTTAAAAAACTTGAGCATTTCGGATAATTCTTAGGATTGAGAAAATCGCTGATAACTGAGGCCAATCACTCGCATTTGTTTGTAATACTTCATTTTGAACTTTGTTATTTTGAATTAAAAGGCAAGCCGTTGGATCGGTGGCATGACCAAAATATTGTGTCGCGTGCCATTGGTTCCCCATCCCTGGCTTAGAGTTTAAAAAATGGTCTACAGAGATAGAAAAATATGCATGAACAAGAAAATACAACGCAATATTATTATATTTATTTATTTTTTTTTAAAAAAACTCACTCTCTGCAAAAGAGCAGAGGAGGAAGGGGGGGGGACAAAATAACATCAATGTATTACAGATACGAGAAGGTGCGAAATATTGAAACATGAAACTAGCTTATATATTACAAATCCTATTGTTATTAAAAATAGAATGTAATTAGGAAAGAGGATTCTTGTGTGTAGGTGTTAGTAAAATGTATGGTAAGATTTTTCATCGAACATGAAGTTTATTTTCAAGCAACAGTTTGAAATGTGTGAAATGTTGAATGAATGAAAACATTGAAAATAACAAACTTTGCAATAAGTACAGTTCCAGAGACTGAACAAACAACGAAAAGAATTTGGGGAATTCCCTAAGAATTCGAAATAACTTTCAACTGAACTATGAAGATTATAATTATGTGTTTTTTTACAACCTTTTGTATATATATCTTAAAATTGGGAGAAATTATCTCAAATTTGGCTTGCTTGGTGTCAGGTTCGAGGGCTGCCCTGAACATGAGGGCCCCAGTGCACGGAACTGCCTCGCCCTTTGATAGCTACGCCGCTGGTTAAGACCGAAAGCTTTAACTTGCGTCCATTTTAAAAAATCAGGTTTAGGTTCCGAATTTTGAGAAATAATTGCAGTAAAATACTTTTAACGACTAGAATTTTTTCATTATCTTTAAATTGCATCATATCCTTCTGAATTTTTAATTCAAATTCTTGTTAATTTAATTTAAAATTTTGTTTTTTTTTAAAATTTTCTTAATTAAAAAATAGTACGTCGAATCTTTTTTAAGATAGAAAATCTAGTACGACAACGGCAAAAAAATAGAGAATATAGCTTTGCATTTTTCATCTTCTTTGTGTTTCAGCTTGTGAACATTTATGTTTCAAAAGCTGTCCCTAATACAATGTAAAGACAGAAAATGTGTGATAAAAATAGATTTTTTTAAGATGGGACTTTTACAGCAAAAACCTTTACTTCACTTCTTTTTTTTTTAAATTCATTCTATTAGTTCGCTGTCCAAATATATATATCTTGTTCAAATTTTCAATCATTGATAAAATACTTTTTATTCATCCATTCAAGTTCAAATGCATTTTTTAAAACTTTTAGTGGATGACACTTCATGTTAATACAATTGTTCAGATATTAATTCATTAATTTAATTAAAAAATTGATAGTGTCAAAAAAAGTAATGGTCCAACACCCTACATAAAAATGAAAATTACTTGTTGTGTCCCTGTAGCTTAATGGACTTTTAATCCAAAGGTCATGAGTTCGAATCCTACATGGGGTAACCAAATTTCTTAGAAGGAGGTTTATGAATGAATAAATAATAACAAACAAAAATAAGAGTTCAACGCCATATATAGAAAGGAAAATGGAATATCGCTTTCTATTTTGTCACTTAATATTGTGATTCTGTCATATGTATATACATATTTATATTAATTGTACCTATTTAAAAAAAGGAACTAAAATAAAAAATTTCTTTGTTGATCTAAGTAGGATTTGACTTAAAACAAAAGTTTTATATTTCTTGTTTTCACAGTAATTTCTTCCTACAAAATGTTTTTCTTTTTAAATAAATCTGTATTTTTCTATTACCTATCACTTAATCTACATTAACTTTAATAATCCTTATTAATGAGACACATCTTTCATACACTTTTCCCTGAATGAGTGAATATTAACGTCCCACTGTTCAGCTACACGAGGGCTTTTGGGGACGGCCCGCGTAATTTTGAAACATGGTCAAGTGACGCGGACGACACCTGAGCTGGCACACCCCTTTCCTAACTACCACACCACACCAACGGGAGGACGTTTGAGCTCTCGACAAATTTTACGTGCATCGCGCCCCTACACGGAGGGTCTTTAGTGTTATACTGGGATCGAACTCACGACACGCTAGCCACAATCCGATGCCTAGACCACTTGGCCATCGCGGCCACACTTTTCCCTGAAAATAATATCGTAGTATATTTATTTGAGTTAATTGTTTAATGATTTGCTTGCCCATGATCTCAGTTATTTGCTCATATATTGTTTTTGATAAGTATGATATTAACGATTTTGGTCATTATTCTCTCTGTTCAATATGTTCACGAATGAATGAGTCGAACTCTGCTAGCAGTTTCAGGGTACCCATAAAATTACCATTATGTGGAGAACCAAAAACTTCCTCGATACTCAACCCGTGGCCCTCTGGACTATTCTGATTATCCCGGTCTAGGTCCGTTGAAATAACAAATTCAATTTTTTAAGAATAATGTATTAAAAATTTAGCGAAAAAAATTCTATCAATCAAGCAATCAAATCTATCAATTTTGCTATCAATGTCGTGCTGGTACGAATTGTGAAATAATATTTTTTCTTTTTGTAATTTAATGGTTAGTGATAACAAATAACAATACACTAGCGACCATTTTATAGGTGAAACTAATTTTTAATTAAGAGTTTTTTTAAAAAAATATTTGCTGTTTCATGACGATTGGAAACTTGACTATTTAGTTAAAAGACAAAGAAAAAAAAAAAACATGAATTAACAACTTGTTTGTTTTGTCGTGAAAATGTTATACATAAAAAATATAATTTTTTTCGTTACTACACCACCAAGCACAAATTTTTCAATGGCTCTTTTCTTGAGGATTCCTTTAAAGACGAGATAAATTGTTTTTCTTAAGAAAAAAACTTTGAAACAGCAATAAAATATTCAGTAGGTGGTAATGTCACAAAAACGTAGAAGGAACAAAAGCATCCTATAAAATTTAATACGTTATATATATTGACAAACATACGAAATTGTTAATGATAAACTTAAGAATTATTACAGAAATTGTGCTAGAGTGTTTCTTAAAAGCTTCCGATGTACTCTTTGATGAATTCAGTTATTTGTTCAGGTATTTTTTTAAATAAAATCAGAAAAAATATCTGAATAAATTTGAAACAAAATTGCGCAAGTAAGAATAGACAGTTTAAACAAATAATACTGATTTCAGTCTGTATTTCAATAAAAACTCTTTGCTACCACATCCTGCTTTTGATAAATTAATATCTGAAATAAAAATATGAAAGGCTTTGTCAAAAGAAAAAAGTCAATTAATCCAAGTACTTATCAGCTTTGTTTTTATGACAGTAGAATGCAGAAAAGGGGCTTGAGATCATTGATTAACTGAATTAGAAATTCCCTCGTAACTGGGTAAAAAGCGAATGACTCCAAAATTTTGTGAGTTTTGTTTGATATAGTTTTAAAATAAGATCCAAAATTATGAAGTTTTACAATGTTTCACCTTTTAAATGTCCTTGATCTTATAGATTCCCCTTCTTAAAAAAATCGTCAAGTGGCGGCCCACGTAAAATACATGTCAGATGTATGTATCCCGGTGTAAAAAAAAAGTTCAGCATCCCTGCTTTAAATGCTAAAATAGCCAATATAGCCAAATACTTTACGACCGCAATAACACGTTTGAGAACATTGTGGTAATATTCTGTATTTTTTCTTAGTTGCTTCTGTGTAACTGTTTACCTAAAACAGGCTTATTTTCTTTTCATGTCAAACTAACATTGAATTTTTATGTTCAATAGAATTTTCATGATTTTCTAAGCAACTTGTTACGTGTTTTCAATCAGAAAAGCCAGTTGTGTATTAAAAATTTATTTTAGAAAAAGTTTGCAGATCAAACAAAAAACACTACCAATACTAGTGGAATAACAAAGCCAGGATCTTTCCAGCACTTGGCCATTTTTAAGTTTTTTAATGAAATGATTATTAGAAAATGATCTCTTAGCGAAATAGAATATATATTGTTTGGATTTTTATTTTGAAAATAACTCATTTCATGTGAAAGGATATAATCAATGAAATTATTACTTAGCTATTTAGGCCACGAACCTACGTGAATAATCCTAATCTTCCTACTTAAATAATTTAGAAAGGTGTATTTGTATTTACTTTTTACTTGAAGCAAATAAACAGGTACTTAAGTATCTTTTAATATCAGGTATTATGCATAGGACACAGCACCAAGTCAGTATAACATTGTAACTACGAATTATTATTACACAAAAATAAATGACTACAGAAATAGTGTCACTACGTTTGTATAAAGGCTCTATGCTAATCGGCGCCGCTTATGATAGAGTCTCTGTCTATTAATTACAAAGGGCTACAAAATTAAAGTTTTGGAAAAGTACAAAAGAGGTTGTCAGTGAGTTTTATATTATTTAGTGTGTGATTTCGAAAATGAGCCACATTTTTTCCCATCACATAAGAATTTTTTTTAAATCGATATTTTTGCAAAAACCCTATTGGAAAGGAATTATCTCAAACAATATAGCCTGGGCAATTTGGCAACCATGGTTTTTATCCGGTTAAATCTATGTAAGTATTGGTTCTTGATGGGGCAAATTAATTTCTCAGCACTTGTATGAATAGAGAGTGAGTGAGTGAATATTAACGTCGCACTGTTCAGCTACACCAGATCTTTTGGTGATGGACCTCGTAATTTTTAACCATGGTCAAGTGACGAGGACGACACCTGAGCTGGCACTCCCTCTCCTAACTATCACACCACACAAACAGGAGAACGTTTGAGCTCTCGACAGATTTAACATGCATCGCTGCCTTACACGGAGGGTCTTCAGCGGCACTCGTCTCGAACTCATGACATGCTTGCCATGAGTCCGTTACTTTGGCCACTAACAATTAGATTAAAACCATTGTTTCAAGACCTCACATGCTGTCTCTGCTTATGAGAAAAACAAGAAATTACCTTGAGTTTTAAACATTTTACATCCAGTATAGTATAGTTTCTAAAAGAAAATCCCCAGCATATTATATATATTTTAATTTGTTTTTCTTAAGGTATTTACTTAAAATATATTGGTGATTTTTGAAATTAATAATTATTAATTTCCGCGTGTTCGGTGGTAGGGCGGAAGAAAAAAAGTAAATTGTTCATGCTCCCGAAAATAAATTTGAGACAGTATTTCGCGTATTTTATTTTTGATTTGTATTTTTTTACTGGTTTATTACTATATTGTATTTTGATTGTAAGCTCCTTTTCTGTTTGTGATTTTCAACGGGGAACGGGGGCCCTGGGCTGCAACCCATTTAGCCCATACGTAGATCCGGCCTTGATTGTTACATTACAAAATTTACAGTCCGTAGTGTGAATATAATCACTGTTTTCTTAAGTATTTTCATATAACAACTAAGATTTTGTTTTTGTAAAAATCAAAATATCTCTTATCCTAAAGGTTATTTCAAAACTGAATAGCGAGGTAACACAAAATTGAAAAATTGAAATTTTGCCGATTTTTTCCCATTTTAGTAATAACAATTTCTTTTTCCCTTCTCAGTTTTAGTATATTTTTCTGAAAATGTACTAGACATTTAAAAAAAAAAATCCACGTATTTACATTTAAAAAAAAAGTTGTCGCAAGTGGTCGGATACCTTGTTCTAAAGTAGTTGTTTCTTTAACTAATAGATAGCAGCACGAGACTGAACGATAGAAATCCCCGCGAGGATATATTATTTCAAGAGAATTAGTACTTCATTTTTATGTGTAATAGGGCGTTAGTTTCATGCTTTTCAAACCTAATGAGATTTATTACATTGATTAAACAGTTACATAACTACAACTGCACAAAACTGAAAGCTTCCTTCAATACTCATTTCAAATAAATTATAGTTTAAAAAACTCAAAAACACCCTTTTATGATTTATCGAACCAAATCTGGAAATGAGATCTGATATTAGTCACCAGATGCGGTATGGGATCTGAAAATGGGAAGTCGTTAATCTTGATGATCATGATCAGGACAATGGAACAAAATTATCAAATTATTTTACTGTCATAGGTCCTAGACAAGTGAGCAAAATTTCTTTTTTATCTAACCTTTTAAAATAGGTAAAAATTGGGTTAAAAAATTTTGTTACATGCAAGTGAAGTGTATAAAAAGGTGTTAAAAAAGCATGCCTTGAAAGAAGTGGAAAAAAAAATCCCAACGCTGGAGAAGATCTGAATGATAACAACACTTGACTCATAATATTATATTGGTGCCATCTTAAGTCCAGTGGACAGAAAATATTTGAATCCTCTGTGTGAAATTTCTTAATATACAATTCAAAAGAATTTCGAGTCTAAAGCAAAGAAATTTTCAATTGTGAGTTAATTTTCCACAAAATGATTCTTGAAAAACCGTGCAATTTATTATGATTAAAAAGTCTGCGAGCAATTTAGTTTTATTATTCTGTGGAAAAGCTTTCCATCGATTATTTTTTCAGGAAAATTTCTTTTAAAATTGAAAAGGAATACGCAAAGTTATATCATATTTTTTGAATTGAGAATTTAAAGGAATAATATCCATGGAATAATTATTCAGGGATTAAACAACATTAAAAGGATTCTCAAATGTAATTGATGTCAAATAATCAGCAAACACTGGCGTTCATATGCGACATAAATTTTAATTGTTATTTGGATTTAAATCTTGTAAGAGGCAGGGGGGGGCCTGTTTTGATTGATTCAACGTTAATGAGGTGAATTATTCCAGGAGAAAATAGAAAGAACTTTTATCAGAAACCAATTGTTCTGTTATTTTTTTAGTTTCAGTTTCCTTGGTACGTAAAAAGAACCAAAAATGACTGTGTGTGTTTCGAATCTTAGTTAAAAATGTGTATAACTTAAAATTCCTACATTGCTATGATATTCTTACAATGTTATTTTCGAGGAAAATTTTCAACATCCTCTCTTTGACGTGACCAGGTAGTTCGAAGAAGATGAAGGGGGGGGGGGGGTGACAGAGGTTAAAATTAAGAGGCCCATTAATAATAGTCCTCATTTTGCTTCTTTGTACGACGTTACTATAACTCTGGCTCGCACTAACATTCTCCAGAAAAATTCTATTGAATTTTGCTGCTTTAAGTGAGTAGAAGAGAAGAAAAGAGTTTATGAATGAACTGCTACGATTTGTATTTTGAGGTACCTGATTACGTTCGGAACCGTAATCTTTTCAAAAGTGTATACATGAATATTTTTATTTTTGATATTTAGTGCCATTTTAATCGTTATATATATGTATATGCATATATATATATACTCACACACACTGGTGTAAGAAATTAAAAGAATTTTCAGACTTGATCAATTATCTCTAGAAATACTAGACCGATTTTAATGAAAATTTGATATGTACATACAATGATACAATATAAAACAAAGAACATTCAACAATTGCAATACACACGCATGATCGAGCGTAACACTTGTTGGAGTTGGAAGATATAACATAGCGGTTGCAAAATAAACAAATGAGATGGGTTAATAGGGGTATGGCCCGCTCTCACAACTATACAGGCCTCGAAGCGTGATGTCATACTTGAAATAAAGTTGTTTATCAGTTCTTGTTGTAAATGGTCCCACTCGTTCAGCAACGCTGTTTTCATTTCCTGGATGGTTCTCCGAGGGGGGGGGGGTTTACGAGTTGTAATTGCTCTTCTCAGAGCGTCCCAGAAGTGCTCTATACGGTTAAAGTCTGAAGACCTGGATGGCCAATCCTACGGCGAATATCCTCACTCTCTATAAATTCGTTGACCAGAAGAGCTTTATGTGGCCTCACGTTATCATCCATTAAAATAAACTCGGGGCCCCATGCACCCCCGAAAATACGAACATAGGGCTCCAAGATCTCATCCCTATACCTCACACCAGTCACAACCTCTTTCAAAGACATAGAGAGGTGTACGGCCATCTAACATGATGCCTGCCCAGACCATTAAACTTCCTCCACCATAATTGTTGATTTCTCGGACAATGGAGGGTAGGTAGCGGGTCCCTGGTTCCCTCCATATGATTCTACGCGAGAATCGGTATTTAGGCTGAAACGGTACTCATTCGTGAACAGAAAGATCATCCATTGATCCATACTCCAATCTCTATGATGTATGCCCCATGCTAAATGGACTCTCTCCTGTTCGTAGAAGTGAGTGGGACGCAAACAGTAAGTCTTCTGACAAACAACTCTCTCCATAAAGTCTTCTTGAAACACTCACCCTTCATTCGCGGGTTACTGTGGCGGCATACAAATAATGAAAGGGTGAGAAGCTGTAGCCTCTCTATAATTGACAAATAGCGATCTACTCTGGCCATCGTGGCTCTTGGACGACATTGCCTAGGCTTTCCCTCGATGGATCCAGTATCCTGGAACTGTTTCCATAATTTACACTAGACTCAGAGCGTTAAATTGAATTCTCTATAAATCTGGGCTTGACATTGGCCTGATTCTAGCCTCCCAACAATTCGCCACATTATTCCATAATCTAATACTTTAGTGGTTAGTCATTTTTACTGTTACAATTTGAATTGAACCGATTGCTTCAAAATAACAGTAAGAAATTCGCCGAAATGTGCTGGCGAACGAAATACGTCTTAAATTACTCACGCTTATAAAGCCTGTTTTTCTGCTGGCTCCACCTACATATACGTGTACGATTTAGTATTTACCTTACAAGATTTGCATTTTTACCTAGAATCAGTGGTTTTTCATTCAGTTCAGTTCTTTTCACACAATTCAATAAAATATGCAAATTCTCTTAATTTTTTACACCAGTCTATATAATTATACCAGTGTGCGACCGCTATATCCTAATCCAGCGTTTCTGAAACTGTGGGAACCCCCCCCCCTAGGAGAGTGTAGTACCCTACTTGGGTGGAGAGCATATCGAAAAGACAAAAAGCTAAAATTTACAACAATTATCAATACACTTAAATGAAGAAAAACAAAATTAATTCTGACATAATGAAAAAAATAAAATACATATTCACACTGATATAAGATGCTTATAAAATGTATAACTCTATCTGTACGGCAAAATTATTTGATAATTTGTTCATCAATACTAAATTTTTTAAAAAAATCAGTAAAATATATTACCAGTGACTTTCATAGGTTTGTCATTACAAAATATAATTCTTATCTTGATTATTTGTGCAGTTTATAATTAAAGTCATATTGTTGCTTTGGCATCGAAATATGCTATTATTGCATTTAATACAGAGTTGTATGAGGGGGACGCGATGAAAATTTTGTCTGAAAACTGGGTCGCAAATATTGAAAGTTTGAGAAACACTGGCCTAGTCTCAAGATCTCTCTCTTCTGTGCTGAATAGGTCTGGTGCACATGCACGATAGCGCACAATGTTGTCGGAGTTATGCTGACTTTAGTCACCCGAAGGAGAACTCTATGATGAGAATGAAGCGACCACACCTCGTGCTTTGTTTTTTCAGACGTTGGCAAACAAGACGGTTCGCATGAGGAAAAGGACGACTTTATTACCTTCATATCATTTATGTATATAAATGTGAGGTGAAGAATCACACCTCGCCTCGGTAGAAAAAGAAGATAAAATCATTGTTTACATGGAAACACATCTAATTAGTTAAAAAAGGTGACGAGGCACAAAACAATTAGAATAAAAAGAAGGGCGGTGGCTTCCCTTTAATTCAGCTGGCGAAACATTTCTATTCGCTCAACACCAAGTTTAGCGCTTACGTCTGTCTACATCCAACATGTCTGCCGGAATTACATTCACAGTTAATCTGGGGGTTCCAGTTAGGAGTCGATGCTACTCCAAGGGGGCTGAAAGGATACTACATAAATATAATGGAAATATTACTATTTGCATTAATGGAAAAATTATTGTCTTCTTCTGAAAGTGCCTGACATTTCGACACACACACGCACACACACATATATATATATAAATTTGAAGAGTCTGTTTGTAATTTAAAATTAGCAGCTTTTTACTAAATGCATTTAAAGATATATACGGTACTTATATCAAAAAATCAATTTTTAAAATTTTTGTCTGTCTGTCTGTGTGTTTGTTCCGGCTAATCTCGGAAACGGCTGGTGCGATTTTAAAAATTCTTTCACTAATGGAAAGCTACATTATCAGCGAGTAACATAAGGTACATTTTATCTCCATATTCATACTTGAACGGAAACTATGCGGGTAAGACCGTTGGACTTTGCTTACTACCCACCAAGTTGGCGCAAAATTATGCATTTGGTCAATAATGGAAATTTTAATAATGGAAATTTCTCACATTTATAACACAGTGAATTGAAACACAGTGTAATTTAGCATCTTTATAAAAAGCAATTTTTTAAATGTTTTTTTATTAAACGTATAACGTTTATTAAGTTACGTTTGTTAAATGTCAAACTCAAACTTTGAAAAATATCGCCAAGTTGGCTAAGAAGTTCTCTATTCCGACAATCCTAAATATTTTAATGCAAATTTTCTACAACATTCACATTTTAAAAAGGGAAACGAAATAAAGTTTTAGCGAATTGCGCGCGATATATTGAAAATTTTATGGTTATATTAATTGACAGTTTCATAAAAAGTTTTGATTTTTCGAATTTTTATCACTTTGAATTTTTTTAAAATCTAATTATACAGTATTCATATTTTGCACAAAATTTTTCACTTATACTGAACCTAGATATTTTACGTGGAAGAATTACTTTGAAGATATACTAGATAATACTATGGAGGAAGCCATACAATGTCACTCGCCGAATAAATTTAGGGAGCTTTACTCAATGCTTATTTCATCTTCGGTCTTTCTAATTCTCAAACCTTTCGGAAAAAGTACAGACTACATGGCGGAAGATATTTTGCAGCAAATACAAGCAAATATGCCTTTCAATCAACACATCTACAACGAAACGCAATAAAGGTTATCAGAATGGATGGGAAGAAGCTACATGATTTTGGAATGATTAGTCCTAGACGTGTCGACGGAAATGGCTTCGATAATGAAATTGCTTGAGAATTAAACTACGATTTTATAGCATTGCAACATCAAGTAAAAGAATTTATCTCAATTAACTCCAGAACAAAGTCACGTTTTCCAACAAGTGTTACGCAAAATAGAATCTGGCAGTGGTGCACTCTTTTTTTTCTCGAAGCCCCTGGGGGAACCGGAAAAACGTTTTTGATAAACTTATTAATGATCATCAGAAAAACTCAGAAGATAGCAGTTGCTATGACTTCTTCTGGTATAGCCATGACTTCACTGACCAACGGTCGCACTGCACATTCTATTTTAAAATTATCTCTTAATCTTGCATTTGAAGATTCACTCATCTGAAATTTCAGAAAAAAATAGCTCTCAGTCTGAAAACGAATATGAGAAAAGTCTTTACAATGAAGTAGATTCGGAACATTATGCAGAGACGCAATTGAAAATCAGTTATGGATATTTAGACGCAAATGCTGGAGGTTAGATTTTACTTCCAGAGAATTTTGTATTGTAGAAGAAAATGATGTAAATCTTATTGCTCAAATTTACCCGGGCTTGCAACAAAATTTAAATTGAGTCAATGGTTGCGCGTAAAATCAATACTGGCGCCTAACAATGACATTGTCCATAAAATCAACATTGAAAATTTAAACGACATGCGGGGGAGGGGGGAAATGAAGAAATATTTATCAATGAATACAATCATGGATAAAAAAACAAAGTACTTCATACCCCACGGAGTTTTTAATTCACTTGAACTTTCAGGTGTACGCTCACATAAACTTCAATTAAAACAAAATGTACCAGTTATGCAAAATCTCGATGCTCCTCGACTATGTAAAGAAACGAGGCTTTGGATCACAAAACTGATGCAGAATATATTTGGTGCCAATATTTTAACATATGTCATGAAAAGGGATAGTGTTATCATACCTCGAATTCTAAGTATCTCCACTGACCTACCGTTTCAACTCAAACGATTTCAATATCCCCAGTTTTAATGTTGCTATTAACAAAGCTAACATTTCAGGTAGTAGGGGTGCATTTGGAAAAGCAATGTTTTTACCCTGCCCAACTATATGTAGCCTGTATCGGTGTGTCCAATGCCCAAATCTTCACATATTTGCAACTGACGGAAGGACATATAATATGGTATACAGTTCTGTTTTGAGCTCTTTTAAAGAGAAATTATATATTAAACGTAGATACTTTCGATTTTTAAAAATATTAATAGCTTAAGTTATTGAATTTTTGTTGTTAATTATTATAATAAATTACATTTTCAGTTTTTTTAAACTAAGATCAATTTTAGAATTTTTAAATTTTATTGGTTCCAGTCAAGCAATAAAAAAATTACCATATTATATTACTTACTTTTTAATGATAATGATTGCGACTTTGACAGTTATTTAAAGACATCAACGCGAGCGGAGCCGCGGGTAAAAGCTAGTATATATATATATATATATACACTGGTGTCCAAAAGTTAAGCATAAATCGTAAAAGGCGAAAAACATGGAGTAAATATTCGTAAAATTATATTCCAAATTTCTTGCGGATATTAATTGGGTGAAGAAAAAAACATTGGGTTGATGCAAAACTTTTCAGTCGACTACGTCCTGCGCGAAACACCGGCGCATGTCGGAACGCGGAGAAACCGATTCACGCAGCATAGGCAGTTCAGACAATTTTCGTGCCACTGCTGTGCGAAGGAACGTTGTAAACCATCAAACAAGGTGAATGATGGCACAAAGACGACAATTGGACATGTTTACGAATGGAAGAGTCGTTGAAATGCTGGAATCCTCACGATCACAAACCGAAGTGTC
The DNA here is from genome assembly GCA_019973975.1 of Trichonephila clavata. Classification (NCBI taxonomy): domain Eukaryota; kingdom Metazoa; phylum Arthropoda; class Arachnida; order Araneae; family Nephilidae; genus Trichonephila; species Trichonephila clavata. The sequence continues at coordinate 17,093 of BMAO01022595.1, forward strand.
TCGAATTCTGAATGCGAACCAGTCTGTGATCTCAAGACTGTGGCAGAGGTTTCAAAGAACGGGAGATGTTATCCAACAACCAGTATTAGATCGACCAAGAGTCGTAACCCCTCACCAAGACCGATATTTGGTAATAAGTGCGCGACGTCAGAGGGGCAGTACTGCCATAGCACTGGGTTCGGCGCTCACAGTCGCCACAGGAATACGAATTTCGTGACAAACTGTTTACAGGACACTCAATCATGCTGGCCTGTATGCCAGAAAACCAGCAATTTGCATTCCCCTCACGTCTGTGCATAATCGCGCTCATTTGAACTGGAATTTGAACAATCAACATTGGAGTGTGGGAGAGTGGGCCAATGTGATGTTCAGTGACGAGTCCCGGTTTAGTCTGAGTAGTGATTCTCGGCGCGTAACGATATGGAGAGAACGTGGAACACGTTTTGAACCAAGAAACCTAACGGAAAGACATCATTTTTCATCAAGGGGAGCTATGGTATGGGCAGGCATCATGATGGACGGCCGCACAGACCTCCATTTCTTTGACACGGGGTCTGTGACTGCTCAAAGATACAGAGACGAAGTTATGAGCCTTATGTTCACTTGTTTCGAGGTGCTGTCGGTCCTGACTTCATATTCATGGATGATAACGTGCCATGTCTCACCGAGCGGTGCTGATTGATGACTTCCTTCAAACAGAAAACATCCCTGATTTAAATCCTATCGAGCATGTATGGGATATGCTCGGGAGACAAATTGCAGCCCTTTCGCACCCACCAAGCTCCGTTACAGAACTGAAGAGATCTCTCCAAGAAGCTTGGAACCGTTTGAGCCTACAACTCATTCATCATCTCATAGCAAGTATGGTAAATCGCTGTGCAGCGTGCCTGGCTGTCAGAGGTGACCACACGCCTTATTAAACTGCAGCATTTGTATTTTATATAGTGTTTTCTGACATTTTTTCTTTAAAGTGTGAATCTTTGCTATGCTTTCAAACTGCTACTTTGGATAATAAAATTAATTATTATCATTCTTTTGATTTGCTTCCTTATTTTATAATCAATTTACACTCGCATATCACATTTCCCACCATTATGATTTACATTTCCTTCTTTATTCACATAATTATCAATTATGCTTAACTTTTGGACACCAGAGTGTATATACTTTAAGAGTATCATTACGTTAAAAAATTATTTACGTATAATTCTTTGACAAAAAAGGGAAGTAAAATATAACATATTTTTAAGACCTTCACCTTTTATTAGACTGCATCAACAACAATGGTATTTTGTCAGTGCATCACTAAAATTTCTGTAAAGACCCTGCAAAACGATTTTTAGAAATTTATAATGAGAAGTGTATTTATATATATTCATATTTTAGTGCATCAAATTAGAGAAATTTTTATAAAAAAAAACATTATTTTTTTTCCAATGAAGTAATTCTAAAAATAATGCTGTTGTTAAAACAGAGCATTGACATTTTTTAAAGGGTAAAAAAAATCTGTACATTTTTAAGCTTTAATTTTGAAACCTTTGTGTTTATGTTTAATGTAACAATAAGTAATATTTAAATAAAAATCCGCTTCTGTGTGTGTGCTTTTTTCTAAATCTATACATTTGTTTTAAAACTCCTTACAGAGAAAAAAGTTAACACAGACAGATAAAAGATAAAAAACAGAAGAAATAAAGAACAAATTGAAAATAAGAGCATATTGAAGGAATCGATCATAAGAAAATGTTTGTAAAAAAGTTATTTTCTGTAAAAAATTAAATTTTGCATCTTGAATTTTTATTGTATGGTTTTTGTCTTATTTTCAAGTTTTTTCACTAGGGCATGATGAAACTTGAAAATAAGACACGAGGATTAATTTTTAAACAAAAAGTATTTCAATTCACACTTAGTTCTCAAATTTCAAAAGCTAACTTATTTTTTTTGTGTTTTCAGTTATAATTAGTTTGTCCTAAAGTGCCAAGCATTATTCCGTACGTTAAAAGAGTACCAATGAGGCAAATCACAAGATCCATAAATAATTTTCCATCACATAAATTTTCCATAAAGTCAGACCATTATCTTGTAACAATGTCTTTTTGAAAAAATTAATATTTTGCTCAATTTCCAAAGATTCGTGTGGTAAACACTGTATGAGGACTCTGACTTCTTTTGCCAACTCATTTGAAGCACAACCTGAAATCATTAATACTAATAGAAGAACCAGATAAAAAATTCCAGAAAGTGCGAAAAGTGATATGAACTTGCTGCATTTTTATAGAATGCTATTCTGTAAACATCCCAAAACAATTTAGATGTGCTGATGAGAATTGTGACAAAAGCCAGGAATGAAAATTCGGAATCCATGTCATTTAATTTCTTCATTATGCCTTCATAAGTGTTATGCTTTTTAAATTCATTCGATGATTCACATCTGTGCATTTGAACAAGCAAACACTTAAAAACATCTCGAATAAAGCAGCAGGTGAGACTATAGTATATAACGAAGACGGATACAGCAATAATAGCTGTGACATAAGAGAGTGATTCAACTGCAAAAAGGAGTGAAGCAGTGACCATAGTAGGGACACCTGTTTCCAGGCATAATTTGTACACCATGTTTTGCATCTTCCCACGTTTACTTGGCATTCCATATAATAAAATGAGCCTACAGATTAGAGTAGTTATCGAAAAAACTAAAACTCCTGTAAAAAAACGTTTCTTTTCTTTACGAATACAATTTGGTGATTGCTTATATATGCAACCAATGTCCTTTGAGATCCTTAACATTGTTTGTCGCTTTCTGTAAACTGATTTGTAAATTGTGGTAAACAAAAACGCTTGGAAAACACGAATTAAATCAACCTTAATGTTTTTTTAGAAACATCATCTGCAATACTGCGAACAAACTCCTGGAGTACATAATACTGAAAATGAAGTATTTCAAACAGTTTTCGAAATAATGAACAACCCTTTCCTTAATATTTCTTGTTTTATGATCTTGTGAATTTTTATTCGTTTTGTTTTTGGCATCTTCTGCCACTTTAATCCCAATCAAACGCAGGAGTCTAAGCAATAAAAAATGTTCTCTCATCAAGAAATAATCAGAAGAATTGTGCTCTCTGAATTTGTCTTGTCCTTCATTTCAATTTTTCTTTGGTAATACACATTCTCTTACTTTTTTTACTTGGCGTAATTCGCTAAATGTTTTATTGTTATTCATTGAAACTGTCTTACTTTTTGTAGTAAACATTTTTGTTTTTGTTTTTGAGAAATGCTTTTAATCACAGTTATAAAGCGTTTAATTCAGCTCAATACATTTGAGCTATATATTCATTGGCACAGCTTCGAGAACTGTAGCCTTTGCTTTCATTGCATGCTCTCAATTATTATCTTTAGAAAAATAAAATACCAAGTCGACTCAAACTACCGAGTTCAGAACCAAAGTAAAATAAAATGGTAAAGTTTTTACATTTAGCTTTAAAAATAAACAAGCTCTTAGAGATAATGGGAATTCAGTATTACTTAGTAAAGTTTATTCTATAGCAAACTCAAGCCATTGTTAGAATATAACAAAACCTTTAACAAGTTATTGAGAAGCTTAGAGAGAGAAATTAATTCTGTACTTTAAAAATAATATTAATGATCCATTTATATTGCTTAAAAGAGTACTTTATTAAACTGTTTTCTACTTAAAACATGTAGCTATAATTGACATTAACTTTACAATTAAAATCTCTTGTTGCATAGTTTATTGAGACGCATCAATATTAAGTCTTGCGTTTTTTAGATATAGTATAACTAAATACAAAAGAAAACATTAGTAAAATATAATCGTTACTTCTAATAGCTTATTTAAAATACGAAAAATGAAATTTAATTGCAGTGATTTCTTTGTATTTCTTAAAAGCTATTGTAATCTGAAAAATCTTTTTACTGTCCATGCCATAACCAATGTACTAAATGAATTTTTATTATTATGGTTATTATTTTTAAGTAATTATATATAAGCGTTTTTTTATGTAATTCTTCGGCTCTTTATAATTCAGGTTCTTTCTACTGATTCAAACAACATTTACAGCATTTTTATTTGGACGTTTTCTATACATTGCCATGGCAGCATAAGGAAACACTAGAATCTAAAACAACACTTTTGTTAATTTATTAAGTTTTCCTAAGTTTTAGTGAGAACTCGTAAAATATTCTGAGTTACATTTCACAAAAAGGAATTACCTTTTACAATGATGATTGTAAATTACATTTATCTGCACAGATCTTTCGCAAGTGCCGTGAATTAATCTGGATGAAACAAAAACAGTTTTAATTACAAACTAATCGTTTAGTTCATGTGACATCATAGTCACATGATAGCGACAGTCACGTGTTTACAATCAACCAATTCATAAATTCATGCGACGTCATAATCACACTATAAATGCAATTACATGTTTCCAGATAAATCAGCTCATTCACTTTGCTGTTGCCAACTCTCACCTTTTTCGTAAACTTTACTCTTGTAAAGTACATATTTGTCAACAATAATTACCTACATAAATAATTGGAGTGCACTCAGTTTTAAAAAAAAGTGTAGTATATATATTTTTTTATTTTGGAAAACTTTTTGATAAATTTTAGCACTTCAACATTTATACCCAACTAAAAAATTTGAAATTTTATCCAAATCTTACGAGTGAAACAAGAAGTTCAAGTCTAGTGCCAGTTTATTTCGAATCCAATAAAAAATAAGAGATTATGTTTATCAGGTGACCAACATAAATTTAGTCCATTGCTATCTTTTTTTAAAAATTTCGGTTGTTTTCTTTTGCCGCGTAACAAACAAGTCATTTTTACTTTGGTACCAATTCTGGGGTGTAACGTATTAGCTTCATCATGGTGCATCCAGAATTTGCAACATCTCGCAAAGCACCACAGATAATTTTTCCTTTTTTCATGTATTTCTTTGAAATGTCGGTAGCTTCACTCAGTATGAAAGCTGAGCTGGAAGCTAGATAAATTTAATTTGAGATAGATACCTTCACTATTGTGGAAGTGGGTATTTATGAGATTGAAAGATTTTTGAGATATCTTGTGGAGTAAGGTATTCAAAAACTTGACAGTGTTTAATCTGGAGAAAACTAAGCAGATTTCAGATACTACCCTAATTGGAATAAGAAATTATTTAGCTGGAGCTTTCAATAGTTCAAAAGATTGAACATGATGATGACAAGTCAGAACTTTTTCAATTTGATGTAAATTTTGTAAACATTTTCGAGTGTATTCTATACGTAGTCCTCCAAAAAATAAAGCAAATTTCAATTTAAGTGTGGCTAAAAATTAGATAATATTGTTAAGGGATTTTAAGACCCATTCTCTTGAATGGGGGTATAGATATCATAATGAAGCAGGAAGAAGTTTTGAGCATTTTTTAAAGTCAAGTCAATTTCATTTGATATATGAGGGTTCTGATATATTCCTTCGAATATCCTCTATAATGGTTCCCTTACTAATCCTATTATGGGTTTCATTTCATCTGAATTGGCAGAAATTTCAATGAGGTATGTTTCTAAAGATCCAGGTTTTGAATATTGCAGGATCATTTGTTCTATATAACCCTCCCCCCTTCCAAAAAAGGAATAAATGAATACTCCTATGTGAACACAAATAATTCCTGGAATTTCAGAAGAGTAAATTGGGGAGTTGAGATTTTATTAACATTCTTGAATGAAGAGTAGCAGATGTCAATTCCACCGACTTGTCCGTCGATGCACCAAAAAACGCTTTTTTTAATGTAGTTGTAGAGACTGCTAGATAAAATCCATTCCAAATTGTAAGGCAAAAATGTATGTATATTATTGGAATAAGAAGCTGAAATTACTGAAGGAAAGGCGAGAGGAGGCTAGAATAATGCCTGAAATGAGTGGCGATACGGAAGGTATTTCAACTTGGAAAATCTTAGTAAGATATTTTAAAAAAGAAATAAACTTTTCGAACTTTCTAATTACAAGTTTTTTCTCAAATATGAATTGTAAAAAGGACAGTAATAAACTATAGAGATGTTTGTCAATTTTAAATAAACACGGAAAACCACCAAAGCTTTCTATTATTCATAACAGTTAACAAATTACAGAGGTTTCAGATACTTTGTTCAATGCTACTTCAACAATGAAGCAAATTATGTAATGTCTTAAAATAGGAGACACATTAAAAAATCTTATAAAGGATAATACTAATACAATACCAAAGCAAATGTTTAAATCTGATATTACTTTAAAACGGTTCAAGAATTGTCAAGTGCATTGACAAAATAAAAGAGCAAAAAGTATTCTAACGCAGATGGTATTCGTAAGAATTTTTAAAAAAATTTAGATCCTAAGTGTACTTTATGTTCTTTTTGTCTTTATTTAACAGGATATGGTCTTGGGAGGTTCCAACAATTTTTTTAAAAAAAATCTTTTATTACAATAACTTTGATAGCATTGATGAGTACAATGTGTTAAATGATGGAGCGTATAGTAAAGAAAATATTGACATACTTTCTGAGAAAAAGTTGAATGTTTTTCACCGCTTAGGCTGGCTTCTGAAAGCTACTCAACATACGAAAACATAATATTTTTGTCTCAATCAATTAAAAATGTCTTGAAGAAGGATAAAAATTAAAATCAGCTTATGACTGATCATTGAAACTAAAATTACATTAAAAGCTAAATGTGTATTGAAGAATAAGGAGATTTTTGCATGCCTAAGAAATTTGACACAACAGCGCTGTTTTGCCGTTACATAGAAGAGCGCCATTTTTCAAACTTACGATAATTTTATCTATGTTTTCAATATTATAGTTATAAAATAAAAATTGTTCAGCACTTACAATGTTAATCTGCCTCAAATTTCCAATTATCCCCAAACTAAAAAATGTGCTGATTCTGTTGATGATTTGGTTATCCACGCATCAAGAACTCGTTCGAAAAGACTCCTCTTCGTTAACAAATTTAAACAGACTCCATGGAAATTCTCGAAATGGTGTGAAGACAATGAAATGTAAGTTAACATTGAAAAACCATGCTATCAACCATTTACATTAAATATGAAGAAACTAAACGTTCTTTAAAATATTAATTAATCATACTCAATACACATTCAAATTTTATGTTTTCCTTTTACTTAAAAAAACCCACCCACATAAAAAAATGTTTGGGTGTTGTTTTTAAAAAGAAATACTAAAGCGCGTAGAAAATTCGCATAAAGGATAAGTAAGAAGGAAATCAATAGTTATGAAAAGAATAAAAAATCTATCAACGACATATAGTTACTACCTTCAAGCTAGAAACTATTCATGGCTGTGTTCCTGGTCATTTGAACCAATTTGGAATGGTTCCTTTCCCACATTGTGTCCTCTACAAACAAAAAATCAAGTTAAGGACACTAAACATCTTGTAGCATCCCATCAATCAGCAGAAGTGTTCCTGATAGATATTAGAAGGCTAAAGAACTATTATAGGCATCCTGTACGACTGATTTTATTTCATTATTTTTTTTGGTATTATTATTTATTCTTATTCGCAGTTTATTATCTTTACATATGTGTGCAGAGCGTTTTTGCTTCGACAAAAGATAAGTGGAGTGCTACTATTAAAATAAAAAAATACTCCTTCTTTATAATGGTATTCTTTCCATTAATTCAGCGTGAAAAAATTATATTAATTTTTTATGTTTCAAGCATAATAAAGAGAAGCAAAAATTTTCGTGAAACAGCTGCAATAAATTATATTTTAAATGTAATTTTTCTAAATTTTTTGAACACAAATCAAATCAGAAAAAAGTTTTTTTTTTGAAACAAGAGTTTATTATTTTTTTTAAATGGACAAAAAAAAAAAAACCCTGCAATTCTGTTCATTTTTGAAAGATTGTTTTTTTTTATGTTTAATAACACTGCAGAATATTAATTTTTAACTCATACACATATTTTTCCCAAAGCTATACATATACCTTTATTATAATATATACCAAAGAGATAAGTTAATATAGATTAACTGATAGGTAATAGAAAAATACAAATTTAACTAAAAAATAAAAACATATTGAAGGTAGCAATAGCAGTAAAAAAAGTAAAAGAAGTAGGAGTATTAATTTTTGCTGTAAAAGAATTAAATACATATTGGAATCCATTTTTATGACATAGTTTCTGTCTTTATATCTCTTAAGGAGCATCCTTGGAACCATCGTTAGAGTTAAAAATTGTTTTTGAAACAGAAGTATTCACATCTGAAACACAAACAACATGAAGAATGCAAAACTATTCTCCATTTTCGCCTATATTGTACTAAGTTTTCAATCTTGAAAAAGATTCAACATTATACATTTTAATTAAAAAAATTATGATAT
>BMAO01022596.1:0-10936 GCA_019973975.1 Trichonephila clavata
GCAAACGATTCTTTTTCATATAGTTTCACTTTTCTTCAAAATCTTAAAAGCTCATATGACGAATTACATTTATTTTTATTGATACAATTCAACTGAGAAAATGTTTTCGTACACCGCATCAATCTGGCAACTATTTAAACAATTACTTTTTCAAGGTACTGAGTGGCAACATTGGCTGCATATAAAAATAATTTCGTATTTGTCATTCGATTGTTTTTGTGTCATTTTTAAGTTTTATCAGAATAATTATATTTTAAAAACTTTATTTCTTGTTTATTTCATTGTGATATTTTTCGCCATCCATCGTCGACGAGGTATTTGTTTCATATTTTTTTTGAGCATTTATAACTCCTTTTTTTAGTAATAACAGTTTTCATTTAAACTACAATACATTCCATTTCTTAATATTTTCGCTTCCAGTAGCTTCTTATATTTTGGAATTACTTTTATTTTATGATCTTATTTCACTTTATAAATATAGTAATTGAGATTTTAATACCAACAATTATTAATTTAGAACTTTCTTGCGATAAATTTAAGCTCTAATTAATATTTGTGGATTTATCGAAGAAAAAAAGTAAGTGACACGTTTTGACCGATGTAAATTGTTACGGTAATGCTGGAAAATTGTTAATGTGTAGATTATCAAGCTGATCTGCAGATGAAATAATTTACTCCATTTAAGTGCGGAATCAAAAGTTTTCTGTAGATTTACTGGGTATTCTTCACATTTGCGGGTTTTATATCTTTAATGTTTAAAAGTTTATTTTTCTCATTTCCTTTCTGTTTTAGAGTTTGATTGAACGTTGACTCATCCTCCTTAAATAATTTATACTATTCTTCAAAAATTCATTTCTTTAAATAAGCTAACATGTTTAACCGTTTGATTCTTTGTATTATAGTTTTTAAATAGATTTATGATTGATTCTATCAGCTAATGTGTTGTGTACAGTCGAACCCCAATTTATAGAGCCCCTATTTAACGAATTTCGCGATTTTACGATCTTTCTTCTTTCTCCCGATTAAAATGAAGGCAAAAATTCACCAGTTTAACGAATGATAAATACCAAATGCATGAATTATTTTAAAAGCTAGAAATTGTTTCTATTTCTTTGTATTAGAAAAAATTGAATTTTTCTTTTAAGAATGACACATACTTTTTTTGTTTGGAACAGAAAAAGACCTTTCTTGTGAGCAGAAAATTTCAACGGGTAAAGGCGAAGACCATTATCAGACTTAACAGGTTCAGGAAGAGTTATAATTGTAACTTATCGTGTGAGTTTTGAATAGGGACAAGGAATTGCTTTCTTCCAACTTCCCAATGCAGAGGATATTTAACGTTTTAACAAAAATGTTGCATTTGATGTCGGTTGTTGCACAGATAGGAACAGGCATTGTTATTTGTCGAAGCCAGTAATGATTCTGGTGTAGAAATTTATAATTAAAACTAATATCAAAAATGCGAATTCAGAATTGTTTGCTGATTTAGATTATTCTCTCAATCGTTTGAGAAAGTATTAATATCAAAAAATTTTCTATGAAAAATTGTTTATATGCGGAGTTACTTACAAAGAACAAACTTAGTAGGAATTTTTAAGTTTTGCATTTGTAAAATAGAAAATGATGTAAAAACAGCAACATTTAAACTTAAAATGTTTTTCTTTTATTTTTTCCCCTGTTAAGTATGGTGTTTTATTATGGTATATTTACAATAAAAAATTTGTCTTTTTTAAAATCATTTTGGGTAAAAAAAAAAAAATGACTGGTCAACGCGTTAAGTATTTTTCCAAGATTTTCACCATCGCCATCCACAAGGGCAGCAAATTAACATTTAATTTTTCATAATTCTCATTTCAGCTTTTGAAATTTGACTACACGGTTAATAACTCTAAAGGAAATTAATCGTTATATTTATGTAAATTAATTAATTTATATAAATTTCAACACGTGAATTTGTATGAAAATTAGTTCAATCCACAGTCTCTACTTTTAAGTAAGCCAAGTAAACTATTTAGAAACCACACATATATATTCATACTATGTTTGTGATTAATCTGTAAAACATGAAGCTTTACTCAGTAACCATTTTTTTTCTTTTCTTATAATTTTTGATCTTCTGGTAAATTGTTACTACTTTACTCTTATGAACTTAAAATTTATAATATTTTAAATATATTTCTTGTTAGACTTAACTGAAAAGATTTGTACTGCCTAAAATGCTGTCTTCTTATGCATTTGAACACAAATGACAAGTTGTTTAATTAATTAAAATTCTATACCAATATAAGGCTTTATAATACCATTTTATTTAGAATGGTCATTTCAAATTGAAGTATTTTCTGTTGCAGATGTTTGAAAGCCATGGATTTAGGTATTACTTGACATAAACCAAAGGAATTGAAGAAAAGTATTCAGTAACATTATCTCAGTTTCGTAATCACAGTTAAAAGTAATTAATTTTTATAATATTGTATTTCGATTTTTTGTGTTTGAAATTAATAAGGAGCATCAATTGGTAAAAACATCCTTAAAAAATTCAAAATAGAATATTTTGCATCATTAAATAATCTGATCTGTTTTTTTTTTATCAAAGTTGCACTAGGAGCTACTCTAATGTCCACACCAAGATTGAGGTCATGTATCATGTCTCTACACGGTTGTCTTCAGTGCAGGACTAGACATCCCCAGCGGTGTTCCTGACCTTGACCAGTTGGCTACCGAGGCCGACTTGGAAGAGATCATCCCTCGTAAGTAACTTTTGATATATATACTATAATTCACCCGAAACATAACATGTTTTTTGTGCATATTTGATGTTATGATGAAGATATTTTATGTAATAGTAAAACATTACATATAAAATATTTAAAACTAAACATAGATTTTAGGGAAATCCGTCTTTTAAATCCTATTTAAATTTAGATAACAAATTTACTGAATGTGTGTCTAATTATTTTAATTTGAATGAAATCCATTAAACATATTTTTTGTTTTTAAACACGCATAAGCGGTAGATATGAAATTGATTATGTAATAAACGCAGCGGCTCCTTTCTTGTTCATTCCTTTAGCATTGATTTCTCACTGTAGCAGACATTAATTTAGGGTTTTAATTTGATCAAAATGGAACGAAATACGAACCTTTTAAATGCTGAAAGAAAGTGTGAAACTCGAATGTATGCATGTGTGCGCCACAAGCTGTTCAAGCTAAATTGTTTATTTTATAAGATGTTAAGACGATATGGTACCCTAAAAATCATCAACCTGTCGAAAGTTTTTTTTTATTGACTTATTTGATACCTCGAATCTTTATAAATATGCTTGCAAAATTTCAAACCTTAACCTGCCTTTTTTATCAAGTTATGGAGCAATATTTGATGCTGGACAGCAACTACCATGCCCACATTTCAGATTATCTGCTAGAAAAGAGCTGATAAAAAATGAATTAATTATTTTTCTACCACGTGTAAATGAGACGGGCATTATATATGCAGTAACAAATCATTTCAAGAAAGAATTGTGCAATTCATGAAAAATTCTAGTTTGCGAATTGTTTATTGAAGAGTAAATGGATTTGGTCAAGAATTAAAAGTTGTACGTGCTTTTTATAATATTATTATGAATGAAATTTAAACTTCAAATCGGATTCCCCCAAAGCACAAATACTAAATTTCATTTTGATAACTCAGATAATTAAAAATCTAATTCGCGCGAATAGAAAAACTCCCATTTTTATATATTTGTTTTTGGTGATATATATGTATCTTATGTGTGTGAAATTCAATACTTTTATTATTAATTTATTTTAAGATATATATTTAAGCAAATGCACATATGCAGTTCTTAAATTTTTATATATTTTACCTATAAATTGAAAATTTGATTTTGCTTTCATTCGTGTACAACATTTAACAATCGAAGGCTTTTAAAATCATGGAAATAAAAAATAAAGGCATAAACATCGTTTGTACATGTTGTGAATTAGGTCTGAGCATAGAATTAGTCTTGAAGTGTGTGTATTTTTTTTAATAATTATTAAGATAAAGTTTTATATAAAATATTTGATCTTTCATTCGTTTTCTTCGATATATTCATTATGGCAGTATACTGTTTAATTGTTCTACATTTGTGCAATTTATGTATTACTTATGGTAAGCAATTATAAATAAGCTAATTAACTTTTCATAAAAGTTTCAGACTATTCGATGCATATTATATCATGCTATTCATGGAATGAAAACTTCAAACTCATATTTCTCCGTGTTGAATTTTTGTACACATATTATCGTTCAAAACCCTAAGGCTTTTTTGATAATTGAAGTAAAGGTTTGAAATTTTTTATGCGTGTTCCGAAATGTATGTTTTGTAAAACCATGCATGGAATTAGCTCTAACATGTTTAGTACTTTCTCTAAAAAATTTCAAAATCAAAATTAATGCTTTTTTGAGATTTTTTGGAAGTTTAACTATAAAAATTTTAATAAAAAATTAAAGAGCAGCAGCAGAAAAAAACCATGGCCAATTTTATGTAGTATTTTATAAGGTACTTGAAAAAAATTTTGAAAGGAAAGAGACATATTTAAAATAGTCTTAGAAATTTAAAAACTGTTTAAAAAAGTTCAAAAAATTTAGATTTTACAAAAATTTTGCAACAAATTAAAAAAATTTTGTTTGGAATTATTATTAAATATTAACATTTATAAAATACAATTAAAACCAAATATCAAATATTAAAAATAAAAAAATTGTGCAAATCGTACCATATTGCTTTACATAATTACCACGATAACAGTTTTTTTTTTTTTTATCGAAAATGTGATCACAATTCCAAGATCTTGTGTCGCTTATTATCTAATAATTATTTTAGCTGTTTGAAAAACAATTCTTCCAGATCTTTAGATATTCCTTTCTGTTTAGGAAGATTTATTATGTTAGGGGCCGGTAACCTTATAGTTGTGGCGTGCCAAACCAATCTACCAATATGATGTAGAGTGCCACACAAAAAGAAATATTTGAAACTATTTGATTTTTCGTGGCAACGCAAAACTAGAAAATAAAGATCAAAAATATATTTAAAGTTTTATTATATATTAATTATGCATCATTTAAAGATATTACTTAACATAAAATAAAACTGTTCCTTACCCATAAATAAGATAAAATTGTACATATGTTATGCATTCTATGTATATAATTTTTATGTGAATCTTTTCTTTACATAACTCTATCTCATATCAAAATGGCAGAGGATAATTTATGATTTTCAGTTTGACACTTGATTTGAGGCCTTATTTTTCTAGTCTTACGGTATCTTATATATATATACTAGCTGTTACCCGCCCGCTTCGCTGTTGGTATTTTCATTGATGTTTTTTATAAATATTTTTTCTGCTGTCTTATATATAATGCTATAGAAATGTATTGATATCTGAAGGTCCTAGCATTAAGAATTCGATTGAATTGAAAAATATACTTATACCTGTAACTGTCACCTGTTGATAAAAAAAAGGGCAGAACTCATCTAATTTTGTATTTTCTAAAAATCTCTAAAATTGAAGCATAGAATGATGTTTGCTCTTTCGTAACTCAAAAACCAAGTGGATTCCGCAAAACCAATTTTCGGTGGATCTCTACTCCGTAAATTGAACATGCAAGCCAAATTTCAAGTCTAAATCTAACAGAAAAAAAGCAAAAGTTTTACTATAAATATCCCCGTAATCCCGTTGAGAGCCGTTTTCCAAATAACCGCTCTTAGCGGATTTCAATTCAACAAAAGAAAAATGCAAACCAAATTTCATTATTATAGTCCTTGTAGCTCGAAAAAAGTAATTTTTTGTCAATACGTCCCAGTAACCCCTGCAACCCCCCAGAACTTGATTTGCTTAAAATTTATTCTTAGTGGATCCCTATTCAACAAAAGAAACATGCTTAACAAATTTCAAGTATATGGGTCTAACAATTAAAAACAGGAATTTTTTTCTGTAACTCCTCTTGACCCCTCGCAAACATCCTTAGGGGTCAATTTTCTTTTACTCTTTGTTAGAGGAACTCTATTTCATGAAAGGAACATGCCTACCAATTTTCAAGCAGGATGATCAAATAGTTTAAAATGGAAATATTTATCGATTACGCCTCTTAATCTCCCGAAATTAAACTTAGTAGTTGATATTCGCGAAACCCATTTTGTAGCGGTTCTCTACTTTACGAAAGGAATCTGCTTATCAAATTTCAAGACTGTACGTCTAACAGTTTAAAAATGGGGATAATTGTCTATAACGCCACTTGAGCCCCCGCAACGCCACTTCTGGGTCTGTTTTCACAAAACCCATTTTGTAGGGGAATTGCACTCTATGAAAGGAATCTGCTTAGCAAAATTTGAAGACTGTGCGTCCAATTAATTAAAAATGCAAAAAAATTATCAATAACGCCTCTTGAACCCCCGCAACGCCACCTAGGGGTCGATTTTCACAAAACACATTTTGTAGTGTATTTCTATCCTATGAGAGGAATCTGCTAACCAAATTTCAAGACTGTGAGTCTAATAGTTTAAAAAAGAAATAATTATTTATATCTGCCCTTAACCCCCGCAACACCCCTTGGGGGTCAATTTTCTCCAAACCCGTTTTGTAGAGGATATTTACTCCATGAAAGAAACATTCCTACCAATTTTCAAGCAGGTAGGTCAAATAGTTTAAAAACGAAAATATTTATCTCTTACGCCACTTATCCCCTGCAACGCCACTTAGGTCTGTTTTCACAAAACCTTCTTATAGCTGATCTCTACTCTATAAAGAAATCTCTTATCAAATATAAAGACTGTGCGTCTAATAGTTTAAAAATGGAAATAATTATCTATAACGCCCCTTAAGTCCCTGCAACGCCACTTGGGGCAATTTTCACGAAACCCATTTTGTAGCGTATCTCTACCCTATGAGAGGAATCTGCTTACTAAGTTTCAAGACTGTACGTCTAATAACTTAAAAATAGGAATTTATAACGCCCCTTAAACCCCCGCCGCCGCAACACCCCTTGGGGTCAATTTTCCCAAAACCCATTTTGTAGCGGATATTTACTCCAGGAAAGAAACTTACCTACCAATTTTCAAGCAGGTAGGTGAAGTAGTTTAAAAACGGATATATTTATCTATTACGCCCTTAATCCCCCGCAACGCCACTTAGAAGTCTGTTTTCACAAAACCCGTTTTGTAACTGATCATTATTCTACGAAAGGAATCTATATATCAAATTTAAAGACAGTGCGTCAAATAGTTTAAAAATGGAAATAATTATCTATAACGCCCCTAAGCCCCTGCAACGCCACTTGGGGGCAATTTTCAGCAAACTCATTTTGTAGCGATCTCTACCTATGAAAGGAATCCGCTTACTAAGTTTCAAGACTGTACGTCTAATAACTTAAAAATAGGAATTTATAACGCCCCTTAAACCCCCCCCCCGCAACACCCCTTGGGGGTCAATTTTCCCAAAACCCATTTTGTAGCGGATATTTACTCCAGGAAAGAAACTTACCTACCAATTTTCAAGCAGGTAGGTGAAGTAGTTTAAAAACGGATATATTTATCTATTACGCCCCTTAATCCCCCGCAACGCCACTTAGAAGTCTGTTTTCACAAAACCCGTTTTGTAACTGATCATTATTCTACGAAAGGAATCTATATATCAAATTTAAAGACAGTGCGTCAAATAGTTTAAAAATGGAAATAATTATCTATAACGCCCCCTAAGCCCCTGCAACGCCACTTGGGGGTCGATTTTCAGCAAACTCATTTTGTAGCGGATCTCTACTCTCTGAAAGGAATCCGCTTACCCAATTTCAAGATTGTACATCAAGTAGTTTAAACATGGAAACAATTATTATTAAAGCCCTTAACCCCCCGTAACGCCCCTTGCGTTTCGAATTTCGGAAAATCCTTTCTTAGCTGATGTCTACTCTATCAAAGGAACATGTCTACCAAATTTCAAGTCTGTAGGTTGAATAGTTCCAGAGATTTCGTGATTAGTCAGTCAGTCAGTCAGTCAGTCAGTCAGTCAGTCAGTCAGTCAGTCAGTCAGTCAGTGAGTGAGTCGCTTTTCTCCTTTATATATATAGATTATTATTCACGAGAATCCGGTAAGACTTTTAAAGATAAAATGCAACCCTTAAAGAAGAATACGAAGAAAACATATTGAGGTTACTTTTGCATTCAATAAACAATATTTTATAATTCTTTGAAATCTGAAAATATCACGACCGAGAAAATGCAATTGGAGTATCTCATTGCAGACAAAAACACGTTCGTATGAAGAAACAATTATAATTGTACTAATACTTTCACAATCAGATAATCACATACGCCATTCCATTCATTAGAAATTATTATGAAAAGCTTTAAAAAAATTTAATTTTGACGAGTAGCAATTTATGTCGATTATTTTCACTAAAATCAAAAATTTTAAAAACTCGAACCAAGTTTCCTAAGTTTAAAAAATAAGAAAATAATAATAATAAATTTTTAGCCTATAACCATCTAAATTATCAGTTGAATAAAAAAATGAAGAAAGAAAAAAGGGTCCGATAGATGATCGTCATCACATTGAACCCAGTAGCATATAAATTCACTGTATTATAGTTTAAAAAACATTTTAATCTTTTATACAAAATATAACAAAAGTTACAATTACAAATTACACCTGCACAAAATTTCATGTTTTAGAAAACAATAAATAGTCTTTCGACAAAATCGATAGAGTGCGAATATTACGAGAGAATCTTACTGTGTTCCTATGTAAGAAACATTAAGAATGTAATTCACTTGGCCGACCCCCAAACCTCGGACCCGGATCTGTATCGGTCCGTGAATCAAATGGTACCGGCCGCCAAGGAACATTCAATTATTTCTAATATATTTATTGTGGGGCATTTTTCTCGAGTTGGCGTGACATGGAAAACACTTTATATTAATTTTGGTGCAACTCTATTTTATTCCGAAGGCATAGATAAATACAAATCAATGCAAATTATTAAATTAAATAAGCTGAAAGGTAAACAATCAACATCCAACCCCCTCAGCGGGCCGCTCTAAAATTATCGATACCAGCTCAGTGTCATCCTTGTCATTTGGCGTGGCTCAAAAGTACGAACTACGCCGTCATTAGACCTCAGGTAGCTTCGAAAGGTGACGTTAATGAACAATGAATGCTTAATGAATCGAGCCAACAATTGAGAAAATAGTGTTGTCCACCATTTGAAACACTTTCAATCACTCCTTTGGAAAGCACCTCCGCTAGCTTCTTTCTTTTCGCTTCATTTGAAAGCAATGTAGAATTTTCAAAGCCCCTACCGCAAATCATTACAATTTTTGATTTCTAATTGTTCTCTGTTCGAAATACTAATACCGTCATTTACTTCGCCGATGCTCTAAGTCAGTGATCCCCAAACCACGGGACCTACACCGGTCTGGGGATCAAACGGCCACCCAAAGAACATTCATTTATTTCTATTCTATTGACTGTGGTGCATTTCTCTCGAGTGGGTGGACATGGAAAACACTTTATATATTCATTTTAAAACACTTAGTATGCATTTTTGGGTGTAATTGTATTTTATTCTGAAGGCGTAGATAAATACAGCTAAATTCAAATTATTAAATCATAACAATTAAAAAATAAACAATCAACGCCCAACCCCTTTAGCAGTCGCGGTAAATTATCAGTTCAAGTGTTATCCTCGTCACTTGGCGTGGCTCAAAGTACGAGGTCCGCGTCATTAGACCTCGGGTAGCTTCGAAAGGTGAGTTAATGAACGACGAGTGATTAATGAATCGAGAAACAATTGAAAATAGTGTTGTCCAACATTTGAAACACTTTCAATCGCGCCATTGGAAAGCACCTCCGTTAACTTCTGTTTTTTTTTTTTTCGTTTTCTTAAAAGCAATGTAGAATTTTCAAGAATTTAGCCACAAGTAATTACAATTTTTATTGATTTAGAGATATTTCTTGCATGGACTGACTACACTAAATTCCCGAACGTAGTACGTAAAAAATATGTTTTGTCAATAGGATTTTATAAAATACTCTCATTGCATACAAATATTATTTTGCTTCTTTATTTTCTCTTGATTTGTATAATCTGTTGGGTTCGAAATTAATTTCGCTTACAAACTCAATTTTTTTCCAGAAAATATATGAGCAAACATATAATTACATTATTTTATTACTGTTTCACAAATATTTTTTAATTACTATTGACACGTAGGAATGTATATACTGTTAAATAAAGCATTTTAGAGGAATAACATTCATGAAAATTTGACGAGGACTCTAGAGCATTTAACCTTGTCGAACACCGAAGTTGGTAAATAATTTAATTGAATATTCAATTAAAAGTCATAGAAACAAATAAAAAAAAATCCCTTTACAAATGGTAAAAAAAAATGCATCATAATCCATTTCTTTTTTAAAGCAATTTCAATGCCATTGCTAAATTAGATAGCTCGAATACAGAAGTAGAAAAAATAACATATGACATCGTAAATTTTTTTTTAGAATGAACACAAATCTGTTTAAATGAATTATACTTTCGTAAACGTGTTTGCTACGATTTCTCTTCAATAAATGCAACCCTTGCTCATTCCACTCGTTCGCCTAATGAAGTTTTAAAACTTGTAAATCTCGTGCGTATGCTTCGCTGTACTTCTACATTTAGGTTATTTAAAATATATCATACGGAAGACAGAAAGCAAACGATGATCGGGTTTTTATCTCGCAGAGGAGAAGCAAGGGTGTCTTTCGATTCTTTGATTTGAATATTGAACTGTCTTAAACACTGCGTTCGATTTAAATTTCTCTAAAACGGTAAAATATGGATTTTTATATAATTATAGAATGTGTTCTAATAATCATTTATTTCATATATCAAATAAATCTGGCATAAAGTTGGCGC
>BMAO01022597.1:0-20471 GCA_019973975.1 Trichonephila clavata
AGAAACACGGCAAAAGAAAGGATAAAGGAGAGATAGTTTGATAACCTACTGAGAGATAGCAGATGTTGAAAATGACTACCATTTTCATTTCTCAGCCCTTTTGGGCCGCGGTCAGAAGTTGCGGAAGGTAGATCGAAGTGGATTGCTGGAATTGCGGCAAACTCATAAGAAATGTTCTACTGCAGTTCTTGACGAAGAAGGTTGTTGCAATACACCTTAAAATTGAGGATTCTCCACAAAAAGTAATCGCCCACTGACATATCAGATAACTTGAGGGGCCAGCTATGACCAAGATCAGACTGACCTCTGTTAACAACTCTGCCAAGAGTGAAGATAAAAAGTGAAAAACCGAGCACAGTTTCCACGGATTTTTTTTAACGTTACTCTAAAAAGGAACACCCTCTGCTGCACTGTGAATACCATCTTCACCTGTGCACTGATCAATTCACACTGACATAGTTGTCACTAAGATTTGAACCCGGTTTCGATCACTTGTTATACGCGTCACATTCACGTTCAATTGTATCCATTTGTTCGGGCCATTTTTATTTGCCCCACTATGTATCTACGAAACGAATCTACGAAAGGTTTTTCGGGTACTTGGGTTTCTGGGAACCCTCAAACCCGTATCTGGCTAAAGAGTTCATTTGATGATGCGATGAAGTTTAGTTTTCATGCTGAAGAGTAGATGCATTGCTATTGGACGAGCGGCGGCGGGCCGGTAGGCGGGGCTTTGAGGGGAAGATCTTGGTTTCCAGGTTTATTTCGTTGGCAGGAATCTGGTGGAAGAGAGAGCTTCTTCCTATTGGATGTTGAGAAGTGAGGATAATGGCTCAGAATGGGTGCCCAAGGGGGTGAGAGTGTGTAGTGGTGTGTTGTGACGCAATGTCCAGGGGGGAATATTAAGTTTGATAAGGCAACCGGTGGGTTTCTGCGAAATGGACACCCACCTTCGCATTGACCAACCCACTATGTATAAGGTAACGCTAGTATAAGGAAAATCTATTTTACATTTTAGAATTATAAAATGTTTCGTCATATCGATCCTATATTTTTTTAATAATATTTCAGTATTTTGCAGTATCCATACATTAATGTCTTTTTTTAAAAAAAATACTATAAAATTAAACTGACTTATTCTTGAATAACCATCAAAAGTGGTGACAGAAAGTCATGAATCCTATTTCTTAAACTTAAGAATAAAATAAGGTACAAGAACAGAAACATTTTATAGAGTTTTAATTAAGTTTTAACATTTTTTAAACAACATTTTTCAAAGCATATTTTTTCAAACCAGTGGATAAAAGCTATATTAAACCATAAAGTTCTTATGACAAAGAAGAAGAAATTTTAAAAATCTGCGGGTTTGTTTTTATGATTGCAGTAACTAGATTAAACCTCATAATACTAACATTTTATTGAGTTTCTTTTTTAGTTATTCACAGCTTTCTGATTTGTTATGATGTTATTTTACACACCTCATTCGTCCACAGAAGAGATAAAATATTATCTATAGTTTCCAGTTTATTTTAAGAAAATATACGAATATATGTATTTAATCATATTCTTTTCTTTCACCAAAATGCAATTTCATTAATACCTTTTATCACATTCAACTTTAGTTATTTCAAGAGGTATATTGTAAGCAAAATAAAAACAAAATTATTCGGAAGTTATCAGTTAATAAAAATAATGAAAAGGATTTAATCCAGAAAATAATAGAGCTTCTTTATCACCGCTTTTGAAAATTACTTTATACACTCATACTCATCCAGTAAAAAATACAGTACATGAAATAATTTTTCTTTTATTATCTTTGACTTGATTTAATATGTATTTTTAATTATATTTCTTTTTTATCAAATCGTGCCTACTTTATTCATTTTATACATGTTTTTTACTTTATTTAATTGATACTTTTGCCATCTCTATTTCAGTTGAAGATTTTCTGATATATATTTTGTTTGTTTGAATCTGTTTATGATAGTTTCCTTAAAATTAATCCTTATTTTATCTGTTTCCGATACCTTCGTGATTTAAGATGTTAAAATTTCTATTTCAATGCAAGTCTGCTTCATACTTATTCACGTTTCTTTAACAAACTTGTAACAGTCCCCCAAGACTGTATGTGAACTATACTGACGCCACCTGGTGTGGTATCGAGGTTAAAATGCAATCCTATCCCCTTTCTTCTTGTTTTTGTGCGTGTCTGTCTTTTGTCTGTCCTTGATGTAGTTCTTATTATTTCTGGGATGGGATGTCCGTGTGTTGTGCGTACCGGAAATAAAATGTGTTTAATATACCTAAATGCAAGTATCTTCATACATATTCCCTCATTCTTTGACTTTGATAATTTTCAGTCGGGCATACGGATCGTGGAGTGATCCTCTGTCTCGTGTCATGAAAAGTTTGTTTTTGAGCCTCAGTTTCTGGTTTTTCCTGCATTTAGGAGAAGTCTTGTAATTTATTGAAAGACTTGGAGCATTTGCAAGGGTGAGGAGCGTTTCCTACATTCACACATTCAGACGGTTAAAAACTGCATTTTCTTACTTATTATTGCGGTTTGCAGAACTGAACATTGTTTTTTATATTTATGGCTTATATATTACATTACGCTTAAGAATTTCTTTTTAACATTTATAGAACGTTTGGAACTGCTTATAATATATTTACATCAAACCAGGTCAGTTTTTATCTGTTCTAAATAGTTATAATAGGCTTAAAAGCTTTCACTCCGAGTTGAAAGATGGGAGTGTTCTGATAGAGACGCTAAGCAGCTATAGCTTGATTCAGGTGACGTAGAATTATTTTTAAAAGCGCTCTATTACAATTGAAATAGCTATTTCTTATCTTTGCTTCAACAACAACACAGATTCATTAAAACTTCCTTTCATCATCATATCTGACAAGACAGCTCTTTATGGGCCAGTGCCTTCATTTGAAGATTCTTTCGTAATGACCTCTTGTTTACTTTGTTCTCCAAGTTTTCTCGTTTACAATCCCAATGTTTGATTTCACTGTGTCTGCCCATCTCAGCCTTGGTCGTCCGCGCTTCTGAATCCAAATGATTTTGAACTGCAGTACCTTTTTGACAACATTATCATCTGGCATTCGAATTACACTGCTGGCCACCGTAAATGCAACCCCAAGAAAGACAAGAGATAGCACAACAAAATTTATTTTGTAGATAACATGTTGACCAAGCATCAAATGATTAAATTTATAGACTTCTGTGAAGTGTGGTTCCTGCCGGAATCAGTAGCCAGAGTAGCCGCCATTGTTAGAGATCACCGCTGCCACACGCCTCGGCATTGATTCAAAATAACTTTGGATGTGCTTGGGGTACAGCAGACCAAGCAGCTTCCACACGTTGCCAAAGTTGATCTGATGTGGCAGCTGGGGGTGTAATCTGGGTTAATCGTTGAGCAACCATGGACCACATGTTTTCAATCGGCGAAAGATCCGGAGAGCGAGCCGGCCAGGGAAGCAATTCAATCTGGTGATTGACGAAGAACCTTTGGACAATGCGTGCCACGTGTGGTCGCGCATTATCCTGTTGAAATATAGCTTTGGCCAAGCCCTGAAGGTAGTGAAGAACAACTGGCTCCAACACCTGGGAGATGTAGTGCTGGCTGTTTAAAGTACCGGCAATGCGTACTAGAGGAGTGCGAGAGTGATATCCAATACCATCCCATACCATAATACCGGAGCAGGACCAGTGTGGTAGTGCATAACGCAGCTGTACAGCATCCTCTCTCCACGGTGTCTCCAGACTCGAATCCACCATCGTGGTGTTGCAGACAGATGCGTGACTCGTCAGTAAAGACAACTTCATTCCATTCTGCCGCCCACATGCTTCTTTCATCGCATCATTGGCGGTGGAGACGTCTGTGGTTCTGCGTCAAGGGTAGTCCAAGCAATGGACGTCTTGTGGGCAGACCACTCTGCTGTAAATGGCGTCGAATGGTACGCGCAGACACTGAATGATGCGTTACAGACTCAATGTGCTGTGCTATGGTTCGTGATATGACTGAGCGATCCGTCACTGCCATGCGCCCAATTTGCCTGTCCTCACGTGAAGTGGTGCACTGAGGTGGATGCGATCGACCACGTCGGTCCGTTGTACCCTCCTGCATCCAACGGTCACATATCCGCTTACAGTTGTTTGGTTTCGTCCAACACGACTACCGATTTCCCTGAAAGATAATCCACAATCTTGGTAGGCCACTATCTTTCGTCTGTCGAACTCGGATACTTGATCAAAAGCTGATCGTTATTTTCTACGAGACGTAGCTGATCTTTTTTTGAAAAAACCACAAGCAAAACACAATTGCCGAACTTGAAATCGTCGAAATCTCCAAGCCTTAAATAGCGCTTTGAGGGGCGCCACAGGTGTGCGTAATGTGTGTCTGCGCTGAAATTCTAATCCTTTGCATATCTGACCTCCGCTAATGCATATTGTAAATCTCATGCTATTTGCGTGTTTCCTTCAGGGTGTTGCTTTACGGTGGCCAGCAGTGTATATTGGCTATCCAATTTATTCTATTTATTTTTATGTATTTCATGATTCAGGTTGCTTATAAATTCTGTATAGTTCAAAATTGTACCTTCTTCACCAGCTATTGTTTTCGTTTACACCTCCAAGTATACTTCGAAGTATTTTTCTATCAAAGAATCTGTTTGATTTCTTCCAGTCTTGTTATTGTCCAAGTTTCAATTGCATATGTCAATAAGACGCAAATGGTCTAATTAGAGTTTTGCAACTTTAAAATTCTGTGTTTCTTGAAAGAAATTTAGATTTTAAAAAACCTCCTCAGTCCTTATTTACCAGGTATAATCGATTCTGGATTTCTTGATTTGTTCTGTTATCAGAGGTAATAAGTGATCCTAAGTAGGTAAATTTTTTAACTGTTTCAAATTCATACGAATCTATTTTAATATAAGAATTTGGGATTCTGTGTTTTGAAAATAGCATATATTTTGTCTTTTCGTTTATAACAAGACCTCTTCGACTTGAAAACTTCATTTGAATTTGTTTAATTTCACAACATTCCATTGGCGTTGTGTAGAACTTTGGTGGACAAGCGTCAGTTTAACTTGACCGAAGTTAGAAATAAGAATTTCTTTAAGCAATCAAATCAAAACTCATAGAAATAAATGTACATAAATTTAAGTTGTCATATTTTTAATAATACAGGAGCTTATAAAAGGCCTAATTTACCTCATGAAAAGTCCTGTAATAAACTGTATTTAATACCAATTTCTTAAAAATCAACTATTTCAAAATTTCTTTCGCATTTAACTTATTTAGCATTTTTAATAGTTCTTCAGTGAATAGTTCTGAATTATTATATTCTGAATTTATTGAAAAATTCAATGAAAAACATTAATATTTAATTATTTCCTTTTCATTATATATATATTTGTAAATCTAGTTCTGAAATGTCTGCATAGATAATTAATTAATTTCATATTCTTTGCTAAATTTCTGAGTTCCATTAATTATAATTAAATGATTCCTTTCAGAAATGTTTCGAATGCGATGTTGCAAAAAGCAATGCATAATTTGGAAGTTAATTAACGAGAAGCCTTTTCTTACATACTCAAATTTCTTAAGTAGAGTAAACTATATATTCTTTATAATGAAGTCACAATGTACATATGCTACCATGTATTAGAAATGTCACTGATTTGAAAAAGAAAGGATGTCAAAATGAATACTAAATTTTTAAATTTAATGTTTGTTCATAAAATAGTCTGCTTTAAAAATACATCTTAT
This sequence comes from Trichonephila clavata, assembly GCA_019973975.1. Taxonomy (NCBI): domain Eukaryota; kingdom Metazoa; phylum Arthropoda; class Arachnida; order Araneae; family Nephilidae; genus Trichonephila; species Trichonephila clavata. The sequence goes on from BMAO01022597.1 coordinate 5,780, forward strand.
TAGAAATGCAATAGGGGAAGTTTTAAAGAAGCATTTTAATATTAATTACAACATCTCTCCTAATCAAAATTCTCAAAAATAAGGAATGCTAATGAGACTTCTTTCAAACTCAAGTGGCTTCCATGCAAATATAGTCTTAAGCAAAATTGTAAGAACTTTTAGAGGATTTTCTAGCATTAGTTTAATTGAAAGAAATATATTTAAGTGTATTAAGACCAGTGCAATGATTGAGTTTAAAATTTTCTACATAATCTAGCGCCTTGATGTTACTTTAGAGATCAAAATTAAGAACATTTAATGATTTTTTAAAAATTAATCAATTTACCGAAATTAACTTTTCTTAATTAATAAACCAAAGTTGGCACAAAATAAAATTCGTAACGATAAAATCATAAACATATTATTATTTCTTGCATGATAGTTAAAATTTTCTACATAATCTAGCGCCTTGATGTTACTTTTAGAGATCTAAATTAAGAACATTTAATGATTTTTTAAAAATTAATCAATTTTTACCGAAATTAATTTTTTTCTTAATTAATAAACCATAAGTTGGGTACAAAATAAAACTCTTAACGATAAAACTTCATAAACCTATTTATTATTACTTGCTTTCTTTGCGAAAAAAAAGATTATGTAGTTACAATGAGTATATATGGAATGTGACAACCAATCACAGGTACTGAAATCAAACAGCTGTACTCCGGGTGTCAAATACAAACAATGGGCTCAGTTCATAACTGTAACATGAGAAAGACAAACACGTGGTTCTCCTTTAAATTCAAAACAGACATTAAATAATTGAACGTGTTGTTCTATTTGTAAAACTTAGATAACATTTCAAAATTTCATAATTCGGTAAAAATGTATTCAAATATTATAATAATAATAAAAAAATTCTGTAAGAAGATTTTAAAATAAAAAAAATCTTATTTATGCATGTACTTTAAAATAAAATGCATTTTATATACCTATGAGCGTTATTAATGTTGATAAATATGTGCTTTTTGAAAGATAGTCTCTGTAAAGAGAAAAAAGTTGGCATGAACGAAGCTCATGAACTGATAGCTGGAACCACGACATTATTTTTACAGTATGAGTATGACGTCACATGAGTTTTGGAACTGATTGGCTAAAAACACGTGATTATCATTATCACGTGACTATGATGTCACATGAATTTAACTTATATATTACTGTATACTTCAATGATCTTTGTATATCCACCAATAACATTTCATGGATTTAAAAATACTGTACACTCTGGCGTATAACGCGAACTTATGGCATAAAAAATAAGATCGAAATTTACGATTGTGTGCTATACAAAAATGATAGCTGTAAAAATAAAGATATGAGCATTTTTCTTCAGATTCTTACATTTATTTTTCATGTCATTTCCATTCTTATATTATTGTAAGAAATTGTTGGACAGCATGAAAGTTTTGTCATATTTGTCTTATGTTATATTTTCTGGTACACATTAACCTCCCCCCCCCCCGATTTCTGTTTCATTTTCCCCACCACAGTTACTCAGATCTATAAATAAATAATCATCTTCAATTCTACCTGCATTGTTAGATATACTGCATTTATATTTTTAAGTGATAACTTCTTTAGGCATATTTTGCTGAAGAGTGAGTTTAAATGAAGCGTCAGGTCCGGGAGCGTTAGGCTATTCGGTTTTTTTTCGGCAAAAGTCTGAAATCGTGCTCGGATCGTCGACATTTTGAATTGAAAACTTTTTAGGAAAGTGTTTTTTTTTAAGTAAAAATTTCATGCATACTTTTTTCCCGTGAAGTTTTGTTTTCTTCATTTAAATATTACTGTCATGCATTTCACTTTCACTCAACTCCTGAGAGTGAACGAGAGAAGAGTTTTTAACAGATTATCTGGAAAAGGTGAGTTTGATTTTTCCGTTGAACATTGATTATACGATCAATAATGCTTAAAAAGTTATAAAAGCTGACTTGTAGTTATGTTAAAAGATATCAGTGAAACAGAACATAAATCGTTTTAAATCGTTGAACTAAAAGAAATGTTTTTGAAATCCTCAGAATTTATAGGGAATACGTCTTCGACTTCCCTGCGACCACAGTAGTGCAACTTAAAAATGAATACAAGTTGCATACGTTACGCTCACAACAACAAACGGAATGAGTAAATTCACCGCATTATGTTATTGAAAGTATTCCTTCATTTGATAAACTCCTTACAGCTATACAGATAATGAACCTACTCTGTGTCAAGAAGAAACGAAACATAGCATCTGCTTTTTGATTAAGTAGAAAGAGCATTTTTAAGTACAAAAATGTGCCAAATAAATTAAAATCCGAAATTTCAATGAGAGTAATTGGCGATAAAGTTGCTAATATTTTGGTTTATATTGGTAAAGACACTAAGAGATTATAAGAAAATAAAAACATTAATAGTGAAAGAGTTTGAATCCTCTCCTTCTGTTTTCTTAGTGAATTTTAAGAAAATTAAACGGTTCTCAGGGTATAAGTGTCCCTAGCCATACATAGTATACGGCGTTATATTATAAAAGATACTTACGTTTTATCGCAACGCTATTGGCGACATATGAATAGAAACATATGGTTGCCAGTTCAGCGCGTACGACACATGGGAAATCAGGGTTGCCAACTTGGTGAATTATCTTGAACTTTGATATCGTTGCAACAGCAGGTTAAGTTCCATATAAACATGTTATATATAGTGCCATATAAACATATTATATATATTTTCATATAAAGCATAAGTGCCATATAAACATATTATATAAAAAAAATCTACACAGGTAATTTACGTATAAATATTTTTAAATAGTTAGACTATTTGACATTTAATCGCAAATATACTCCTATATAAATATATAAGAATGCATAACTATGTAAACATTGTTATTCACACAAAAATGATGAAATAAACAAATTCACCAACGAATGGGCATGAAAAAGGGAACTACTTTACGCCCACATGCAAAAATGTAAAAGAAAAGATAGTGCATCCGAACAATTGGAATCTCTTACCCAGAATAAATCAGAAGGTTCCCCCTCTTTCGTGTGGTCATCAGCCCACACACGTATTTTTTTTTTACTTCTAAGTTATATCAGGTTTAATTTCATCCAATGCTATTTTTACTATCCACTTACACACTATGCAGTATGAAGAGCATTGCTCATGTACATTTCAAGTTCCTTCGTAAAAAATAGGTGCACATTATTCAGAGACTATACATAAAAATTGAAAAATGCACTTTGAAAGTAAGGTGCGCGTATCCTCCAGCATATAAAGTAATAAGTTTTTTTGTCAAAAATGCTAAATATTCTTTGATTTTAAAAATTCCTTTTTTATTTTCATTATTATCTTCTAGAATATTATTTTGTACTAACTGTACTTTTCATGTCAGAAAAAAAATTGTTGTTTACTTACCATAGGAGCTGAACTATTTTAATCATTACTCTCTCTCTCTCTCATTTAACATTTACATGTAGAACTATAAAAAATATTTTCACTACAATATTTTTTCATCGGTTTTGGAAAACTAATACTATTTTTTTTCTTCATAACTTTACAAATTTATTTCACTTTTAATACGAATAACATTTTAATTAGAGTTTAACATTTTACTGTCATTTCCTTATAAAAATTTTAGTCTGGATACTTTTTGCTGCAGAGTACTTTTTATTTTCCAACTAATTAATGCATTAAATCTTTTATTAAGAAAGCGTATAAAAGGAAGAGATATTTTCTTGGTTTACTTTAAAAGTTACTAGAATCTGAAGAAATCGGACACGGACTCAAGACTAATTAAGTGTACCTATTTTTTATTTATCTAAAATGTTTACAAAAATATAAAAGAAAAATATAACAGTTTGAGAAATATAACAAAAGAAACCCTCATCTTGATCTCAACAAAATAATAATTAAATTAACAGAAGAGAAGAATGCACAAACTGCAATGGAAATTCGTAAAGTTAGACAATTATCCAAGGCTAGACTAAACTATTACAATTTAAATATATATTAGTTACAATAGTAGTTTGCAATATTTTCGCTAAGAAACATTTTCTCACTGTTACCAAGAAAATGAAATTATACATTGCAGCTCATTTCAGTTCAGTTCAACGTACATTTACATACGTAATTTTTGGAAATGTTCTTTTGGAAGAAGTGGATTTGATACACAATAAAATCAAATCACTTGGAACACGTAAAACTAAAGCTAAAAATGAATCTCTTTGAATAAAATTAAATAAGTGTTTGGAAATTTTAAAAAAAATAAGTATTTATTCCAGAAATGCTTTTGTAGTTATTGAAAAGTATTTTATTTTTATAATATTACACACACAAGAATTTCTTTCTGTATCTTTATAAGATTATTTCTAAATATAAATTAACTCTTAAGTAATTCTATAAATTTGCATTAAACATACATTCACAAAAATATTTTGATCCAAATTTTGGAGGATATTTTGTCTGAGACAACTCCATCTCAATAAAATTGCAAAAAATGCTTATTTATAATTATCTTTTCAAAATTTCTAAATTTTTCTGTAAGACTTTGCGTGCCACTGCCACAACTCCACCGTGCCACATTGTGGCCCGGTCGCTGCGAGATGGACACCCCTGACCTAATACATCCGACCGGAGCTGGTATCACTTTTTAGTGTGCCACAATATTGGTGGAATACCAAATGCAAAAATTTAGTTTTGACACCCCGAATCCTCCCCAGAGGGAAGCACCTGAACTTAGACGATGTAAAAATGGTACTAGGAATTTAATTTTTCCGAGAACACCGAAGTCAAACAGGGACTATAAGGATCTTTAACATGCCGCATAATTATACGACACGGATGCTGTCGACTTTATGCATCAAGAAAATCCATCTACTTGGGCCGGGATCGAACCCGCAAACTTGGGCGTCCAACGCCAGCGACAAATGCGTTGATTCAAATATACAGAAATTTTCTGCCAATTTTGGCAATTTGCCATATTCTTACTGTCTTGGTGAACCGCATATGGCCCGAGGGCTACTATTTACATACCCCTGCCATAGATAAAGTTTACAAATTATAAATAAAGTAGGAAATAATTCTATAAAAAAATTAATATTAAGCTTTAACATAATTATTCATTGTAGTGAAACAAAACGACATACACATTTACTTTAATATTTTTTTTCCAATTATATGAACAAAACCCTTTACTCTAATATCTCTATAGCAAATCTTTATTATTTCATGCATCATAAAAAATTCTGACAACCATTAAGAAAATTTTGAGTGTGATTTGAGCTCACAAATATATTAAACCACTTAAAATAAGTATTTAAATTAAATTCAGACAGGGATTTCTAAATATTTTTTTAATTATGAAAATAACTTTAAAGCATTTTATATTTATAAACTTCTATAAATATTCTATTGGATGTAAAATACTCAAATAAATTTAATTTCTTGTATAGTTTATATATGAAAATTTTCTTGCCATATAACTAAAAGCTCAGTGAACAAATTCTCATAAGCTTACGAGCAAAAACTAACGATTACATATATAGAGTCTGAACTGAAAGAAAAAGGTTTCGAAAGAAATACTATTTTTAGATTTAAATCTTTAAAATTGAGTATTATTAGTGGACATTTAGCTTTAGACATCTAAAAAAACGAATAAATTTAAACATATATCATTTTAGAAAATCTATTTTTATCCTTAAGTCTAATTAGCCTGGCAAACATAATCCTATTAAGGTTTTATACAAAGTTAGTTTAAGCAGCATTGTTTTAAGAAAGTTCAAGATAGGGGAGATGTCATTGTAAGCAATTAAATTTATTTTTTACAGTCTAAAAACAACTTGGCTTAACCTCGTCAACTTGTTGCCAGAGTTTGTGAGCATTTATTTATTTTTTCAAACAAAACTCACTCAAAAAAACCAAGTCTCCAATGTGAAAGACTTTCAATGACTTTCTTTTCTCTTCATTAGAGATTATTTTTTTATTTCTTTTTTTGGGGGGAATTTATTCTTCAGGTTCAAATTGTACCAAATTTGTTCCCCAACCTTCAAATTTAGGTTCTAAATGAAGTTAATTCCTAAAAAGTCATTAATTGCAGCCTCCGAACCTTAATTTTTTTTGTTCTGTTCACTAAAAAAATATACATCAGTTCAGCTCCAAATGAATAATTTTATTTTAGGTAAATTGTTATTTGAATTAAAACTACGGCTGAAACTGAGTTTGGGGGGCAAAACAAAAGAATAGAGAGTCAATTGAGAGTTACAAAAAACTTTTGATTTATTCTTTACTTGACTATTTACTTCTAATTAACTATTGTAATTAATTAGTTAATGCCGAATCTCACAATCCTTTTTATGTCTCCTGACCAATTACACACAGAGACGTAATATTACGTGTACGTCACAATCCCTTTCTTTCTTAGGGTGGTGACACACTGGAACTTCCTGCTGAGCATTGGATTGCCTATATAAACAATCTCAATACAAACATCCATGGATGATTGCATGCTTAGATGTGAAACATTTATCTCAGACACATATTTTTCTTAAATAATCATAATACCTCTAGTTTACTCAATTCAATTGAATCTGCCTTCTACAAGTAGTTTCATCGAAACCAAAACAGAAAAGTACTAGAGAACCTCAAAACAGGAAATCGAGAAGCAATGTACATGTATAACGATGATAAATATAGTTGACATAAAATTTGAAAATATTGATAAATTGGTTACAATAATAAAATGACTGAAGATATATTAAACCGAAATAAACCGATGTTTTTTTTCGGCTCAGTTTCCATTTTCTTTCAGACCAAAATAAGGGTTTTTATCCGGTTTTCGATTCAATTACAGTTCGATTCCCTGATTAATTGCTCGCACGCAAATGTTCTAAATCAGGGGGATGCAACCTATGGCATACGGTACAATTCTTAGTGACACTCTGCACCACTCCCCAAAGTTGTCAATTTTTAAATGGATGGATGTTGGTAAATTGGTAATGGACTTTAATTCACAAACATCTTCAGAATTATGGAATTACGAAAAAATCTAAATAGTAACTTCAAAGATAAATTTACAGATATTTTGTAAATTTGTAACCACCCTTTTCTTAGAATCTTCCCTTATTAACGGTAGAAAGACTTTACGCCCTCTAGCGGGTAGAACGATCTCAGTGATGGCCAAGCTTCAGAACTGCTAGGACGTACGAGCATGCGCTCCGATGCCTTTCAATTCTAATCTAAATGTTAGTTCTCTAGTTATGTATGTAAATGTTTGTTTTGTCTATAACAAGCGTGTTTTAGTTAGCCAGTGGACTTTGTTAAGAACCCATTCCCCGCGTGTCCCTTTATTACAATGGGTCACCCCCTTATAATTTGGCGCCCAACGTGAGGCTCCAAATTATAATGGGTTACCCAATGTAATAAAGGACACGCGGGAATGGGTTCTTAACAAAGTCCACTGGCTAACTAAAACACGTTTGTTATAGACAAAACAAACATTTACATACATAACTAGAGAACTGACATTTAGATTTGAATTGAAAGGGATCGGAGCACACGCTCGTACGTCCTTACAGTTCCGAAGCTTGGCCATCACAGAAGATAATTCTACCGCTAGAGGGGTTAAGTCTTTCTTCTGTTAATGTGGAGAAGTCTAAACAAAGGGTGGTTACAAATTATTATTTGTCATGCTGAAGAGATTTAAATGTTTAAAGAGAGAAAATTGCATGTGTGTTCTCTGCTTTCCTCTTTTAGTTCAAGAAAAAAAATTCCTTAAATGATGTGAGAACTCGAAAAAATATTTCGAGTCTGCAAAGAAATTGTTTAACAACTGAATGCTCAGAGTCGTGCCTAATAGAGAGTTACAAATTATACCTTTGATTCTGTGTTATGAAAATAGAGCGGTGCAAGCACTAGGCTCGCATTAAAATTTTGGTTTGTCTTTTTGTTTAACTCTAATCGAAAGGATACTTCTGTTTTATGTTGTCTATTTCTTATTTTAATCAGTATGATTATAAAAGTACTTAATATACATACAATTTGTTATTTTTTTCGTTTTTTTATAAAAATAAATATATTTCATGCTCTTTATTTTTATACTAAGCAATATCTTTCAGCGATGCCAAAATTAAAAAAATACATAATAAAACTGAAATCGACATTATTGACCTCTATTCTCTAAACTCTGCATGCATTATCGCTGGAATCGAAATGTTTCAAATATATCTACAGCAGTCGACTTTTCCAGGGTGCGAGCTACTTCTAATTTTTCAAGGATTCGTTCACCCAGTGTCAGTGATGCACACAAGAGCGGAAGGGTTCCGCGGTCAAACTCTACCTCATAACCCCTCATTTTTTCCGATTCATTATAGTCCCATGTATATGGTATGTAAAATGTAATTAAGTATTGATATTAGTATTTTTTATTTATTAATGTTAATTATTTATAAGTAATTTATTTTTGCTGTTTTTTTGTTCCCGACTATCGACAAAATCAAAAAAATATGTTTGGTTGCGTGTTGGTATGATATGAGAATGGTAGACCTTCAACCCTCGACCCTCTTCCTTTAAAAAATTCTTGTCTACGCCAATGTCGTAGGTGTGGTGTGTGTGAGATAAGAAAAGTTATTATTATAACTTAGCATAAGTAGGAATGTATTTATACCTATACAGAACTAAAATAAAAACAACACTTTTAAAACTGCGTTTATTTATTATGAAACAATTCAAAATACATTAAAAAATAAGACATTTTATCTAAAGTTATTTTTGTTGTTATAGTCAATAGAAGCTTAGTCTGCGTACTGTCAACCAATCTTGAATTTTCCGTATATGATTACAAACGTAAAATTTTTAAGCGTTACCCCAAATGTCTTGGTGTTCCACCGGTCAATCACGATCGACGTAATATCCACCCCGGTCTAAAGTGTGCACACTGAATCATATTGTACATTCGTATGGCCCGCCCCAGCTACAAGTGCATACCCTTGCTCTAAATTATGGTTCCTGTGTTCAATAATCGTCCATGCTTTAGTTACAGGGTTGTTGAGTTTTACTGGCCTTTTTATAGTGAAAAGAGGCACTTACTCAAAGAATATGAGTTCGTAAATTAAATAAATTTGTGTAGAACATTAGAATATGTATATAAAACATTATGATGTGAAATCGAATGTAATTAATAAACTTGAAACACAGAATGAGTTATAATATTGTTATGAGGACATCATCGACTCAATAATCAACACGTTTATTCCCACTTTTCATTCAGCAAATATGTTACGTTGAAGATTAATACTTAAAAGGGTATAACATAACCCCTGAAAAACTAATGGAGAAGTTTTACATCTAAAAATCTTTATACTGGATACAATAATATTTTTAATAATGAATATATTATAGGAAAACAGTTTCAATGCATGCTATATGAAAAAAATTTTTTAAAAATGTACTGTTTAAAAATCCGAAAGAGTAAAAAAAAAAAATATTATATGTAGCGACAAACAATAAAAGTGCAATTGGATGCTATGTAACACTACAAAAATATCGATTGCGTAAACCTTCTTTTATTAAGTAGTTTGAAGGAGAAAAATTCCTAACACACACACAAAACAAGAGAAAAATATATTCTACTGATAAATAAATATCTTCGAATTATTCACTTCTAATGTTCCGGAAAAGTACACTCATTCCTAAGTCAAAACCTCTCAGTACTCATATAACAGAAAAACTTATTTTGCAATATTTATATTTCACCAATTGTGCGATTAAATAAACTTTAATATTACTACACACTATCTCTCGGTGCATTAAATTTAATTTCTTCCGTGAATGCGTAGCCATTTTTCTTTTATTTCCGTCTTCGTACATTTCTTTCATAATTCATGCAAACGAACTCTTTACCGAAAATGGTGTAATAGCAAAACCTTGTTTGTTTATTTAATCCTTATCACTGTGAGGACAGAAGAATGGTTTTATTAAATTATTTTCACGCAATAATTCTTAGTTATTTTCTCAAGAACTCAATTGCACAATTCAATTTAAAAGGACTTATTACATAAATTTGAGAAATGAAATAGCTGTGAAAACTATTTCGAAGTAATGTTTATGCTTCGAGTTCAATCACAAGAAATAAAATCTTTAAGAAACTTTTTAAGAAAGGAATTCGAATAGTAAACAATTAGGTCATTTAAAATAAATGTTTGTTTGGTGTATTTTCATTTAAATAAGAAACTTATTTCACATAAAACAATTTTATAAGAGTAATATTTTAATCAAGCATAGTTTGTACAATAAAGAATACAATGGAAAAAGAGAAAATAAAGCTACGATGGATGAAAATATTTATAAAAGAGATCTGTCTTGTAGGTAATACAATTAAATGATTCCATTATGAAATTCAATATTTTTATAAAGTGTTGATAAAGTTCATTTATAAAACATTTTATAAAAATAATAAAAGTTGCAATAAAATTTTTTCGGAGAGAAAATATTTATAAATTTCAAAATACTATTTTCTATTGTGATAATATAGAAAAAAAGACTACCTATAAACTCATTAATCTCTATATATTTTTATGAGGATATAAAGTTAAATTGCCCAATTTTTTACTCGTAGTACGAATTTCAAACGTAAAATTGCTGAAAGGCATTTAAAAGTTATTTGAATTCCATAAAATGCTATTGCGTTTTATTTCTGAATAAGTTAGTTAATTTCAGAAATAGTTTTTGACAGATGTAAATCTGATTGTATTGTGTAGTTCCTTACTTTTACAACATTTTGGATATTTTTAGAAGAAAGTAATTACCGAAACAAAAATTCATTCAATTTAAAAAAAAAAACTTCTGTTTAAAGGGAAGATTGAAACTAGTTAGAGAGAATGGGTGGAGATATATGCAAAAGAAAAAAATAAGTAAAACAGATGTTTAATACATAAGAAATATTGCATGTAATTTTTTCTTCAAATTGTGAAATGTATTCTATTAAATATACAATGGATAAAATGTTCAGAATATGATAGTGTACATATTTGAAAATTATTGAACATAAGTAAAAAAATGTCGATATATGGATAATTGTAAAAAGTTATTGACATACGTATTATAAATACATATTTTTAAAATAGGTTAAAAACATTATTATCCATTCAGAAATTGTAATATTGCAACAAAGTTCATATAATTAGATAAATTATATCGTCACTTGATAACAGTCACAACCCGTGTTCCGTTAAGATCGAAAGTTGACATTAGACTTGGCTTGTTCTATACTTCTTAATTTTAGAAACAATTTCATATTTAATAAATGGTAAAGATGGTCAGATATCAATATTATTTAGAACATTTTTCAAATATAGTCACTCTCGATAATTTGAAGTTGAAGGGCCAATGAAAAACTACGAATTATCAAGAGTTTAAAATATCAAGGTTAGGAAAAAAACTCTCAAAATACAACAACAAAAAAAGATTTTCTCTAACGCATTTAAATTTTAAACTATTTAATAAAACAACAATTGTCATATGTATAACACCATTTTAAAATCTTTTTAAAAAAGTACACATTATACGTATAAATATACACAGAAGTTAAAAGTACTGTAATTAAAGAATACAGGAAATAAAGTCATTTCGCACCCGGATCCTTCAGACACTGTTACCCAACACCATTGTATTCTTCAAGCGCGTCCAGTTCCGCCCATGCCCTATTTGGTGCCAGAGTCACACAGAGCCATAAATCGTCATGACAGTCCGAACAAATATATAAATATATACGCATCTCTTCTTCACAAAAGCGGATCATTCTTTCTGAACACATATGTAACAAGGTCACGTGTTAAACGAATGACATAACGCTGAAAACAGATACACAGTTGTCTATTGTTCACTTGAAGAAGAAAGCAATAAAAGTGTATTTTTGCCTGAGGTACCAAAAAACACTAAGAATGAGTAGCAGACAGGTGACCATCAAAAGGGTTACGTTACGGAGAGACACGCAGAGACAATACAACGTAAAACTTGTAAGCTCCAACCTGTGTGCTACAGGACTGAACATGCTATTGAGTGTTCGAATTGTTGAAGTTTTATAAGATCACTACGAATTATATCGCATGTAGTACACGTATCGCCAGCCAGAGATTTTACTTCGGAATATTGAGTATTCCAAAACGTATATTGTTTAGTTTGAAATATCAAGAGTTGTTCTAGAGTCTGAGCATATACTTCGAATTAGTGAGAGATTCGTATAATGGAAGGTATGAATTAGCTAGAATCGACTTTACATTTTGCTTACCTATGGGTTGCATGATAACATAAATGTACTTTTTGAAAGAAAGTTTCTGTAAAAAGTAAAAGTGTTGGCAACATGAGCCCATGAACTTAATGACTAGAAAAATGTAATTACCATATATCATGTGACTTTGACGTCACATAGAGTGCGCCAAGTTTATGTACAAAATAATGCGGAGGAAAATTACAATAAAGATTCAAAATTTAAATTTTTATTTCAAAAATTATTTAATTTTTTTTATTTAACTTCAATGTTAGCACATCCTAATGACAAAAATAAGTATTGTGAATGGCGAGTTGTGAATTCAAGATTCTTTCTCTGTTGAAAGATATAAATATCGAAGTATTTATAAAAATTAATGATGAGCGTATTCATATCATATTGAATTATGTTTTAAAGCTTTCATTTTACAGGAAGGCTTTCGTCAGGAGTTCAAAAGTTATTTTGTTTTTATTATTACTTGAATGGGGTTCGACTTCCCGAGATTTGAAATAAAAGCCTCACATATAAATCACGCACAAACAAAAGCTTTCTCTCTCTAAATTATACAGAAATCATTATTCATTTTTTTAATTACGGTAAAATAACATGTAGATATATACTATACATATAAACATTTTTAAAAAATGTTTTTCTTAACTTATCGCAAGAATCAAACTAATACTTCGTTCAAAAAGAAAAAAAAGTAATTTTATTTTTCTTCGATATTTTACTAAGTACATACAAAATATAATGATTAAAGTACGATAACTAGAAATTCTTCTTCCGAATTCTTTTCTTGTAATTTTTCTATGAAAATTATACTAAAAAATGTAAGGTTCGTGATATTAAAGATTAGAATTCATTTATCGTAAAAGTACTTCGGTTAAAAGCTCTTAAAATTGTACCTTTATCCTTAGTTTTTAAAAAGTAAATTTAAAAAAAAGTCTATGAGAGAGAGAAATTAATAACTTAAAGATAAACGTGAGTTAATGATCTACAGTATTATCTTTCGAGGTTGCATCGTATAAAGTATTTTTAACACCCAATGTTAGGTAGTACTTTTAGCTTTTGCCATAACTATATCTTTGATTTATTTTTAAAAATATTATGTATTTTTGTCCAATTTTAATTCTGAAAAATCTCCAGTTATATTTTTTTTGTTGTAAAAGACCTTTTAAATTAAGATTATATAGATTAATTTTTGTTTCTAAAAAACAAGAACTAGCGTAAGTAATTTTTTTTAATTAGATAGAGTACTCAAGTGTGTGTGGAGAAGTATTTATCTTAAGTTCTAACTGTTTTCAAAGCTGATTTCTTAAAGGTGTGTTATGGGAAATTATAAGGACTACTACTCGATTGCGAGAGGAAAAAATACACGCTCCGTTCTTCAGTGACACCATTTTTCACACAAACGCGCTGTTATTCAGTGAATTGTGGGAAAAGGAAAGGAATAAATAAGGTAAACCTTCTTAAGCACTGTCAAGGTCATTGCATTGCATTATAAAGCCATCAGAATAGTTTTACAGATAGCAGCACAATGCAAAGTTTCGTAACTCGTAATGGCGAATATATACGACAGAGCCAGTTAAAGTTAAAACAGAGCAGTTAAGTGACTAAAATAGCGGGTTGGTTGCTGTCCTCGTTACACAAATGTAATCAAGTCTACGACCCACCTGCAATACCCTTCGTGTTATGTGTGTAGTCAAGTACTAGCATTAATCTAAAATTTACATTTTTTTAATTTTCCGCTTATTATTTTTTTTTCCTTTTTCGAAGATAACTTTAACTACAGCACAGTATGCTTCTCAAACTTTCAATATTCACGCCCCAATATTCCATCATGATTTTCATAGCGCCCCCCTTCATAACTATAACAATTATGTAATTCAATAATACTATTCTTTGACGCTGAAGCTACAATACGACTTTAACCTCTAAGTGACACTGCGTATATAAACGTCTCACACATTCAAAACATTAGTTTTCTGGACGTATATATACGTCTTTCCAAAATATATCTCTTTGTGCAATGCTATCTCTAAATTATTCGAAGGCTTTGGAATGCAATAAAAGGACCTTGACAGTGTTTGCGAAGGAATTGTTTATTTCATAGGATTTGCTTCCCCATCCCGAAAAAAACAACATCACATTCACTCGTCTACGTGGGAAATAGTGGCATTGGGAGCGAATCGCGTAACTTTTAATTGGCAGTTAAGAGATTGATTATAAATCGTACAAATTATCAGATAAGTGTTAATACAAGCCATGGGTCACTGTAATTATCAAACTTGTTCCTAACTTAGTATTGTAAAACTAATTAAAAAATACAATGTACAGTACTGATACATTTAAAAGTTAACTGTATCAGTGTAAATGTGTATTTTATTTTTTAATTATTTCAGAATATATTTT